>JGVQ01000212.1:0-153377 GCA_001007845.1 Nigrograna mackinnonii
GTGTGTGTGTGTGTGTGTGTGTGTGTGTGTAGAGATGGGTATTTTGATTCATGTCTTGGTTATATAAATATGTAATCTGTAGTGGGGTGGGTTTTAGTTTGGTTTATGAGGTGTGTGTTTGTATACGTTCGTGGCCCTGGATCACATATGGGCACCCGATTCTAATGGGTAGCTATGCAATGACTGATGTCGTAGTGTGTGTGTACTCCGTCCTCTTAATCAAGTATTATTTATCGAGTCTCAAGCCTCACATCGCTATACCTTGTACGTACCTAAGCCTCATCCTGCGAGACCCGACTCGACCCCATTCGAGATATTTAACGAGTCCGGACATGGATACGGACACCGCGGGGACTTAGCTAGAGGCATGTGGAATACGCAGGGCCAGGACGGATCAGCCTCGTGATGACAAACACGTTTTTAATTGTGATAAATTGGGCTTTGGTTTGGGCTTAGGTATGCGATTACATGTTTATATACGATGCTGCTGGATAAGAGTCGCGGTGGTCGTGTTGTGTTGCGTTTTTCGTGAGGATCAACCAAGTACATAAAACAGTAAGGAGGATTGAGAGGTCCATGGAGTAATTGGACAAATCATGAGAATATAGAAATGGTGGTATTTCTTGTAACTGAGAAGGAGGCAGTAACGTAACGATACGAAGGCCGGAGGAATGCGAGGCAAGGCAAGGCGAGGCGAGGCGGCGCATCGAATTCCAACAGAATGAAGATGGAAGCCCAGATGCATAGATTGACTGACGCTCGTTTTCCGCCCCCACACCTCGCAGGCGCAGAAGTACTATATCCCATCATCATAATCTGTGTGACGCTGTGCTGTCCGGGATAAGCGAGCGATGCGATTGGATGGCTGTGTCTCGTATTCTGGTGTTCGATGGGGTGATGACATGCAAAGAATGAATATACCCTTGCTTCGATGAGACGGGTTTCCTTGGAGTGCGTGTGTTGAATGGCTTGGTGTGGAGGGATGGATGGCCGTGGGCATGAATACGAGGCCATGTAAGGCTGTTTCTGTGCTGTGTATATAGTGCTCAATTTGCTTTGGGGGAATTTACTAGGCTTGGTTTGATACGTGGTGGAGGTGGTTAGGCGTTGGTGTTGGTATAGCTACGGGACGATCCGACGTCTACGTATCTATTCATCTAGTATGCCTAGCTAGCTTCAAACCCACGGCAAATAGGCAAGTAGACAAGCAGATTCGCTTCAATCCCATCCCATCACTCAATCAATCAATAAACCAACCCAGCCCGACTACGACAATCTCCGCCTCCAATCCGTCTCATTCTCGACCTCGCCTCAAAACGCCCGTCTCAATACCCACCCTTTCCTCGGCGTAAGATCTGGCCATGCACACCAATCTATCTGGAAGGAACCTGGCCTAAGCTTACCTGGTCTTGGGGCCAGGGTACCTATCCTTTGGTTACCGAGAGGATTGATGTGTGCCAGCCAACACGAGCGCGTTGTAGCACCCATATGGCACGGCATGGCGGCCTGGCTTGCGGGCGCGTTGCTCTACACGTAGGGCGGAAGCCGCATTACAGGACAGGGTACTGCATCGCACCGCACCGTACCGTGCTGTGCCATGATCGAGACGCACTCGGCAATATATATGTATGGTCTGATGGAGCTACTGCAGCTGTTGGGCACGGAAGGTAAGCTTATATAGATCGGGCGAGAGTCTGTCTCAGCACGCTCGCTTCGGCGTTGAATCGCATTCTCTTTTCGATTTTTGTTTTTGAGATTCTATCACGGTCGATTTCGTACTTGACGGATAGGACATATCTTATCTGGGATACTGACGAGGTGGTGTATATTTGTTTGAGCGCGCGTGGCGTGTTGGACTTATTGTTTCATGCCTAAGAGCTTGTCTACCTATATATTGTATTAGGATCTATCGTTCGCGAGTCATTCACCATTTATCCGACACTCATACACGAAACACAAAATGTCCCTACCACCAGGAGCACCAGGAGGTCCCAAACCAAGCATACCCGAACTCCTAGCTGGACCGGCTCTCAAACCACCGGGCACCTCACTACCCCAATTCGACGGCTTACGCGATGAGCAAGCGTGGTGGTTCGTCTGCATCATTGTTTGTTCGACCGTCGCGGGCTTGTTCTTCTTCTTGAGACTTTATGCGAAGATTTCCTCGAGGAGGAGGATGGAGGTTGCGGATTGTGAGTTCCTCCCCTTCCTCATCTTCTTATCCTTTAAGCTTTCTTGCATGGGGCGAGAGGGGAGTTTAAAGAGATTCAAGAATCTTTACTGACTGTCTGATGTAGATTTTATTATTTTGGGATTTGTACGTCGTCCTATTTGAATAGGTCTATGCATGCGTGTATGCGTGCGATGAGGTGCGATGCGTGACTAACAGTGTGGATGTAGATTGGATTCGCGAGCTCCATCGGAATTGGACGGAAGGCTGTTGGAGTCGGTGGAGGTCGTCATCAGTGGAATATGAGACTGCGCGACTTTTTCAACTTCCTTTATGTAAGTTCCAAATGTCTCCTTTCGGGAATCCGATTTCAGTTGATGTTTTGGCGCAAATTCGCTCTACATCGGCAAGTCCAGCTTGGCTAATCATTGTCTTGAAGTGGACAAACATACACGAAATCGTCTACGGACCGATCATGTTCTTCGTCAAATCATCCATCGTCCTCCAATATCTAAGCATCTTCTCTCCTAGCCGTGCCCAGAACAAGACTATGCTGTATGGTGGCTGGGCTCTGCTTGGTTTCAACCTGGTTTTCTATACCACTTGCACGATTCTTGAAATCTGCTATTGCTCGCCCAGGGAAAAGATTTGGAATAAATTGCTACCGGGAAAATGTATCCATAATGATTGGTTCATCACGACTACCGCTTCGATCAATGCTGTTTCGGACGTCATCACACTCGTGCTACCTTTGACGGTCATTTGGAAGTTGCAGATCCCGCAACGCAAGAAGATTCAAATCTCGTTGCTTACTGCAATCGGATTACTGTAAGTACAACTTACATCTGTGGTCAGGTTTACAGAACGCTAAACATAATGACAGAGCATGCGCCGCTTCAATTTGCCGCGCATACCACGGCCACAAAGCCGCCAGCGGCTACGACAAAGCCCTCAGCATCGCCCGAGCAGGTCTCTGGAGCTACGCCGAAATGGCCTCCGGCATAGTTGTCGCCTGCGCCCTGTCCATCCCCCAAATCATCAAAGAATCTAAATTCTTATCCGGACTCTTCACCAAGCTGAGACTGTTTTCGCAATACGGGTCTTCGAATGGTCAGGTTTCCAAGGCTCAGGGTGTCAGATCGAGAGATAGGGAGATTAAGGTGTCGAAGAATATTAGTGTTAAGATGTCAAGGCTTGATGGGGAGACGGAGTCTCAGACTGAGTTGAATGCGGAGGGGAGTACGGGGTCGCAGGAGTGGAGGAGGGGAGAGCCCAAGTATCCTCAGAGAACGCATGAGTGGGTGTAAAATTGTTTTCAGATTGTAAAATGGAAGAATGGATCGGATTGAATGAGCATGTGAGAGTGAATGATAATGACCGAATTGATGATGCATTAGATTTACACTTTGATATGGCAATTCACTATGAGAGAATTGTATATTTTTGCTGCCGATAATAACAAATGAAGAATGATAGACAGTCTACAGGTCTTTATGCAAGAGTCGTACACCCATATCTTTCTATAAGCACCGCCAGAAGAAACCTAAAAACAAGGCGCTGATTGGCTGACGTATGGCTGGCCCAAGCGCTCGAAGCCACCATAAACTAATCATGTGGTCAACTCTCCATCATTCTAATCATCAACTTCGACTTTCAAAATTCCCTCACACCGTATAGCCAGACCTTGAGAAAGCGAAGGCGGCATCGATAAGATGGACATGTTCGTCAATTGCCAGCCCCACCGGATCTATGACTCCTCGCTGACTTGACTAGCTTCGATGACCAACAAGACGACGATCTTGTCTACATGTTATCAAATATGGAAGTCCAAGATCAGGGGACTATCACCGTTGTCAAAAAAGCATGTTACGATATCAGTGAACGGGTGCTTGCTCTACCTCGAGAGCTCCGAGACCTCATCTATTATTATGTCTGGTATCGCGACCCGCCACCGTTCTACCAAATGATCTACCCCCCACACGAAAATTTCTGGACCTCTGAATGTTCTGGAGAAACCTGCACTGGTCCAAGATTACTGCCTCATTTTGTCAATCATAGTTTTATGGGTTTCCAATTAGCCAAAGAAATCTTAGAGGCATTCAAACCCATCGCCGCCGAGTATTATCAAGACTACATAGTCCAGTCCAACGAGCTGGATAATTTTATCAGCGCAGATGCATTCCATGTCGGCTTGACTCGCGAAGAGCTATTTCGAGGCTTGGATCTCAGCATCAAGTTAGGATCTTTCATCTACGGAGACCAGATTTCTCTCGCTATTGTCGAAGATATAGTCATGGAAAACCTCGATCGAACAGTCGAGACTCTCTTGAAAATTCCCTTTGAGGAACCACGATCCATCACGTTCGATATCGAGCATTTGCATGACACGGCTGTGAACTTGTCGTATACCATGAGGGTTCTAAGCGTCGCATTCCACGGCATGAAGGCAAAGGGCTTTGATATGAAACTTCGCTATGTAAACTACATGCGCGACATCGAATGGGACTTTGGGTCATTTGCGTGGGCTTGGTCGGTTCGCGACTGGAGGGAGAATATGACAAAACTTGGGAGTCTTAATATTGGTTTATACAACGGTCAAGTACGTTCCTTTCTGCCATGATTTTGTCGAATCAGCTAAAATTGGACAGGATCCTTATAATTTGCTACCGTTCCTGGCTGATGAGGAGTTCGCGGCGCAGGAGCCTACGTGGGAGATAATTGCACGTGATTTGTATAGAGTCAATCTTGACAATTAGCGCATGTGGGCGATGGAATTACTCATAACCACCCATTGATATATCCAATTGGCAAGGTCCTTTACCACTCAAAAGTTGACGCATTTGAGCCCGCATATGCCTACCCAGGATGATTACCTCTTTAAGCAGTCGAAGGAAGAAGGGCGCAAGGGCTGCGCCACAGCTAGGTATGGGTTGGGTTTGAGTCAGATCATGTTGTCACCTCATATATAGATAACTCGCAATTTCAAGAATATAATGTCACATTAGCTTGCTAAAGTACTCGGTGAATTTCTGGTTCTCATTAGGTGACCAAGCAAGATGCAATTATCCTCCTTGGATCCAGCGGCTTTTAGCCCATTTGCCATACCACATGTGTTAGACTTATTCAGAACATTAACATATGAACGAACAATTCTATTTAGGCAGTATGTTTACCATACTAGATTTCAAGCTACATATAACAAGATCTTGTAATTCCACTGACCGGCGCTAGAATAGCACAACTCAACGGACAGATCCGAGAGAAAGATAGACGGCTCCGACCATTCAAAGACGCCGGACGCGACAAAGCAGCCGAACGAATAATTCGCAAGCGAAAAGATTTACACAAACAGCTGATGCAATATGAGTGGAAGCTACACGGCTACGACAGGTAAGGATAAGTTCCAAGCCTCTTTTTCCATCAATCAATCCACTAAGACATCCGCAGAACCCTCAAAGGCATGAACAAAGCCTTCGAAAAAGCAATCCAAACCTACGCCCGCTCATCATGCTACAACTTCACCTCAACAATGTGTTCAAAACTCCCCGGCGAGTTACGAAACATGATATACTCACACCTGATCGACAACGACACAGTGGTCTACATCGGTCGACAAGTCCACCACCAAGTATCTCGAGACTGCTGTCTAAGAACACCGTGTGAGTTCGACTACGTACATTTCGTGGACCCGGCTTTCGTATCTCCAATTATGGCTGCTGAGATCGTGACGCTTGTTGGAAGGATGTATGTCACGTCTGTTGAGAAGGTTGAGTATAAGACTAAGGATCCGAGGATGTTTCTGGATATGAGGGCTTTGCATTTAGATGTACCGGTAGCTTTGTTTTACGGTGATATATCCTTGGGACTTGATCTGCCGCGTATGGTGCAGGCGCATCGACGATCAAACTTCAAGAATTCAGTGATATCACCTGCGCCGCATAAGGATGAGGCATTTCTGAATAATTTGAGGAGGTTGATGGATGCTATCCCGGGAGAGGAGTCGAGGGTGCTGTTGGTTGAGATGTTGGAGTATGCGCGGACGGTTGCTGAGGCGAATGAGTCCAAGAGAGTGATTGGGAATTTGATCATGGATGGGCGGGATCGGTTCAGAAAGATTGTGGTCAAGTGGAAAATGCCAGGGGTCCACTGGGTGCTCTGATTAACTTGTGTTGAGATGACTAGTTCATTGGCCTTTGGGTGCTATACAACTACATGAGTGCTAGGTTGTCTTTCCTCACATTTGTCTATTTGTTTCAAGCCACTTATAGGTTCCCAACGAGTACAATATCGACAACAGACGAAACATCGCATTAACATATGCCCAAACCCCACATCTGTAAATAATTGGTCAAGTGTCATTTTATCGTATGTCTAGCACTGATTTATAGAAATGCTTGGAATTGCGCTTGCTTTCAGTCGTTTGTGTGGAATAAACTTGTTAGTTCCAAACTATGAATGCAGACACGATTCCGCGAGTAAGTATATATGTGCAACGATAAGGTTTCTCTGAGCTACGCATGTTGTGTACGACAAACGTATTGGCAAGAGATCTGGCCGTGTGTACTGGGATTTTGGGTGATTGCGATCCCCCTTGCGCAAGAAGATAACTGGCTGAATTCAAATTCTTTCACGAAGATTATTTATCAAACTGACTATCCTTCTGCTACCTTAACTTAGCTGCCTTCAAGCCTCTCCAACAGAACTATGTCCTCGAAGCCTCTTCACCCATTCCCTAAAGCTAACCGGTTTCCACCACCAATCCGTCATCTCCGGCCGCCAATCTCTATCAAAAGTTGACAACCAATGTTTATACCCCAAGGATTTGAACCATTTGTAACAGACTCTACCCATAAAGACTGACCACAGCATAGTTACCGCGTAGGGAAGTTCCACCACGAATGCCTCCTTCTTTGAGACCTTCACAATTTGTTTCCTGGCCGCAAGAATTGAAAATATGATCAATAATATTAAACAGCCAAAAATCAGAACGTGGGATGTGATAAGCAAGAATAAAATATCCGAATCCGCGCTGTTGATCGTCATTAGATTGCAGATGATGTGAATGCAGTGGACAACAAGAGCAACTTTCCAAAGCCAGTACATTGCCCCGGTACGTATGAGCTCGGAACTATGAATACCGATGAGAATTATGCATGTGAGGGGACCTAGAAGCCCAATGATACGTGCTGCAAGAAGAAGAAGATTGGATCTTAGACCGATGAAGCTGAAAATTGGGTAGGGGCGTTGTACAAGCGGTATATCAACCTGTGTCTCTGCTGTAAAAGTGTCGCATTAGCATCCATGGATTGAATCCAATCCCGCTCCCTTAGGAATGATACTTACACATCTCTACAGTAAGTTCCCATGCTTTGGGGCTTCGAATAATACAATCTGGGTCCATAGTGAAAAGATACCGATGTCTGGGGTGTCTGCTAAATTGTCGGGCAAGTTCCATGAGGGTATCATCTGAGGTATATTTTGGCCGTGGTATGCTTATTCGACCAAGCTCCCACTTGGTGTCCGAGTCTCGCCACGGACGGCGAATCAGCGGGTCATATGCGGTTGCAAATTTCTCGAATATAGCATAAACCGGATTTCTACGCCATTCTTTTGAGCCCTTTTCCGGTACCGGATCCGATAGGATTGTTACCCTCGCTGGGCAGTCGTAAGTCGTACGAAAGGACTCCGGCTTAGAAGCAGAACGTAAGCGAGTACGCCGATATAAATTTTGATTTGGTGGGAAAGAAGATGACTCGGGGTCACTAGGTCCATCTATTTTTCGAGAGTGTACCAAAGCAGCTTTCCATGATACAGGAGGTGTAGCATCGAGGATATCGAATTGCTCTTGTTCGATCACAATGCAACTTTCTGTATAGGACCGTGGATCATACTGACAATGTGAAGAGACGCGAAATAGATCGATTCGAATGTAAATGTCAAAAGGACAAGCCTTGTAGCCTTCCAAAAAGCCGCATCGAATCCAGATAGGACCATCTTCCTGAGTTACTGGAGGTTTTATCACAATCAAGCCAGGAAGTTTGGTATAGGAATTTCGTTGACGAATGACAAATCCATGATGAGATCTGTCCATATCCGAGCGATTTGGAAGGAATATTTTGCCAATTGCCGCAGGTAGCCAGCGCTGGCCGGGATAGGTCGATGTTGAAATTCTCGTTCCAGTATTGTACAGTAATGATCGCGGGACACTATCCATGTTCAAGATAATAGCTTTGAGCCGGTCTTGCTTTTGTATATAAGAAAGGTGAGATGGATGAAACCCCAAAAGGTTAGCAAGTACTACATATGTATCCTCTTGCATCGTGGTGGTCCGCTTACTCAGAGCATTCCACGCCTGTGCAAAGTCGTAAGTTGTTCGCATTTGTTTCTGATAAGGTGCGGTTTCCCGATCGATACGTCTCAATGACTCCCTTAGACCCCTCAACAAACGTTCTTGAACAACTTTGCCCAAAGTTCGTTTGCACTGAAGTCCTTGGAACGATCGACCAACGTAAAAAGCTCCCATGCGMCCCCTCCAACGAGCCACGAAATCAGTCATAGTCTGCCACCAGGATTGTTTCCGGATTAGGGAGAGTGATGACCGTTTTCTCGGGAAACGTTCCTCTGGATTAGTGATGACGCAATCCGCAAGCTGATATGATGTCCAGCGTCCCAGTGCACCCTCTTGTAACGTCCAGCATCTCTGACTCCAGGCGCAGCATATCATATGAACCACGATTTCAGCAGGAGAGGACACACCAAGTCGAACTTGCTGAAGTCCATAATCTAGTACTAAGACGCTCCATGCACTAGCATATATCAAAGCCATACGATCGATGCAGTCAAGCCGCAGTGAATACTCTGGGTCATCGTGTTCGGCTGGCGGTATACAGAGCGTATCCATCCAGAATAGCTCAGGAGAGCTATAGCTTCTCTCAAAAAGTGAGCGATTCGATGGGTGCTGTTTTAATAATTTGGATAATTTTTGTAATTGACAAAGGGGAAGGGCATTGGAGTATGGATTTCCAAGACCATCCGACCAGACGTGTGAAATCGCGACATAGGCCAATCCTGGTGTGTGTTCCGTGACTCTAAGGGCGATGGTGTCTGAACCATTCTCCTGGATATTGATCAGGGGGACGCCGCCTCCTTTTATAATTCTTATCATCTTTTCTCTGTTCTCTCCTTCCACGTATATGAGCCCACACTGGCAGTGTTTCGTAACGTGTCGATTCTGGTATGTACTCTTATGGACATGATTTGCAATGCAACCTGTGGAACTGGAACACCGTTCGTGTCGAATCCAAGGAACTACAGGTGCCTTTGTTCTTGAGATGAAGTAGAAGGTATTCATGTCGAACATCTTTGAGATGTGTCTAACCAAAATGCGGCACCAACCTGCAGCAACCATCTGACGAGCAATCAGCTTCACACATGCTGAGTCTCTTTCATTGTTAAAATTCAGTCCAATGTCGGAGATAGATGCGTGACGCCCAAATAACATTTCAAAGGTGCCACAAAGCAGTTCTACTGAGAGAAGAATCTCAGGAATTGGGTAGTCTAGCACCGCCTCCTGGCCTAAAATATGGCCACACACTCGTCGCACGTCTTTGACACGCTCACGCAAATTATTGTATATTTTACTTTCGCGAAACCCCCGGATTGATGTAGTGCGTTTGAAGAAATTTTCTTTATACAATGTTTGCGTCCAAGTTCGAATAACTACCTCGAGACTAGTCGAATCCAGAATGTCTGTTGCTGGTCTGGTCGCATCTGCGAGTCGAGTCCGGCGAAAATCTTCCATGCGCACCTTTTCTCCAAAGATATCTGAAAGAAAACCGAAGTAGAGCCATGATTGAAGTAGAGAAGCAAGACGTTCATCACTGGTTAAGCCGAGATAGAGTTTCCAGTTAGGCATCATCACGAAACCATGGCGGGCGGGAAACCCTTGAAAGTCTAAGAAGTCCCAGGCAATGTCTGCCACGAATGGGACTTCAATGGGAGCACCTGAGGCGCCTAGGGGTTCAGGTAGATGGTCCATCTGTGTTTTTCAACAAGTGAGCGGGAGCAAAGGAAGGCTGGATTTTCCGCAGGAGTGAACTAGAGGTCGCCAGGCTTTAAGGCTCCCAGAAATCGACGTTATCAATGCCGCATAGGCGCCTGCTCGTTTTGGGAGTTTGTGACGGCTCCTTTGGGACGAATATGCGGGGGATCGCTGTATACGGGACATCTAGTTACCTGCCATTGGGCGCGACCTCTGTATGCCGAGACGCTGACATTGTAGGCAAAGTTCAGCCTTGCGAAGACCGTCCAGTGCCTGTTCATCTTCCTGTTGCATCCAACAAGGCAAATGACGGGATTGGGGATGGCTGTTGAAGGCACTCCTGTCATTTCCCGTTCGAGGTTGTTTCTTCGACGTACCCTTCATTGGATGGGTGCATTGGATGGGTGGAGTGGCAGCAAATGGCCTCTCCCTATTGGGGAATTGTGAATGAATGAAGGAATTCGAGCCGGGTGCGTCACCCCCAGAGACATGGGATTGTGTTTTGCAAGCATAGCTCTGTAGCGGAAAACCCTGGATCCTCTGGTGGAATTAAGTTGGAAGGCTCAGAGGGAGTGAAGCACCTGCTGAGTTCGACAAGGCTGGGGGAAGGTGCACCTTTTGTAGACCTAAGAATCATTAAAGGCGTACACAACTTCCCTACAGACCTGTTTCGCACAAGTATAATATCTCTTGATTGCTGAAGATTCCCGTGGCCATGTCTTGAAAGCACGGTGCAAAGGCACAGTCCAACGCCGTACCGGTCCACCACCAGTCTATAACTGGATATACTTGGGGCTTACAAATATGCTGAAAGCACTTGTGGTCCTGCAAAGTGAGACTTACCTCGCACTAATGTGTATAGGGCATTAGTAGGAGTGCGTAAGGTGGATTATATACTTCCAATTGTAGTTATACCTTGACGCGAGGGTCTGAACTTATTGTAGAGACGGACAGTAACCTGCATCAGTTCGAATGAGCCGCGGCGCCCTTGTGAGTATCTCGATGTAAGTGGTCGTTCCTTTAAAATATTTTGTGTACTCCGCAGATTATGCGACTGGAGTCTATACTGTCTTCAGAACCCCTGTACAAGGAGGCTACATGTGGGAAGTGCTTAAAGAGCAAAACGATGGATCGGGCTCTTGACAAAGCGAATTTTGTCCACGAGCGTCACTACTTAGCTTCAGGCAGGCCGTCCGCACATCCCAATACAAGCATTAATCCACGACTTTGCCGAGCACCGAGTTCGGCATGCCTAGCTGGCTGAGATTAATTTCGAAATGTCTTTCAAAGCGCAACTGAGACTTTTAAAGCATACGCTGTCGTGGTGCGCGATGAAAGGGCGCTGTCGATGTATGTACGTACTAGCGACGACGTGCAGACACCTCACTTTGGCCCTGCATAAGGCCAGCATAACAAAGTGCTCCGATAGCGAAAGGGTGTATCGAATGCAGTCGATTGCTCGTATCTGGGCAAAGACTACCGCACGCAAAGTATTGGACCGTGGCGACTTTGCACTCCCATGAATCCATCGGGTCTGAAGCTTGTGCGATCGATCGCAAAGACACGCAAGACGCCTTACCCCCTTTAGCGGCAATTCATTCCGGCTCCACCTTTGAAAAGGAGCAGTTTCGCGGTTTCGTCCTTGGGTTAGCATGCACTAGGCTGTAAATGGATCCGTCCAGATCACATTTCCTACAGCGCGGCTAAGAATAGCAAACCGGCCGCGCAATTGCCTTGACCACTGTTGAAAAGTTTGACGGCCTGGCCTGCTGTGGAGAGGAGGATTCTGGAGTATTGACCGCGGCATAGGCGGCACTTACGCAGTAGGAATACTCCGTACTGTGGGGACGGCGCGCGGAGTGCAGTGCAAAGGAGCTGGATGAGAGGACTGAGCCTCCCAAGACCAAGGAGCAGAGGCTTGAAAGGGGGGATCGGCTACGAGTACTACCTGGGACTAGTGGAGGGCAAGGAGTCAAATTACCATGACGAGACGAGCACTGGAGATGAGGTGACGCTGCTTTGCATTGACTGCCTCAATAATGCCATGCAGAGCATCTGCCCACCTGAATGAACCTGGGGAGAACTTTGGGTGCAGGTTCCCGTGGAAACATCTGGCAACGTCTCCGTCCTTTGGCTATGGGAGGCGGGTTCGGCACATGAAACGCCAGTGGCGGGAGTGGTTGGTGACGATTGAGCAACCATCTTCTCATGGTTGCATGGCAACACCACGAGTGCAAGACAACGGCGTAGAGAAAATTCTCTCGTGTTCTCAACGAGTAAACTGCCCGTGGTTTCAACCTCAACCCTCGGTGCGTCCCCCGGGAGCGAATGACAGCTTGGGCATTCGAGCAGATGGAGCTTAGCGGCCACCATCGCCACAGCCGGAAGGGATGGGCAGCCGCTCGGAGCAGAAGATGGCTGCTATAATTGGTGGTGGAGAACTGCCAGGGATTGTTGAGGCCCGTTGCTCGGTCAGACCAGCGGTGGCGCAGGAGTAGACAGGGGACAGGGGAAGCTCCCAGCTGTGATTCTGGCAAATTCAGAAATAAAAAGGCGACGCGTCTCCTGCACCAGCTCCTTTCCCATCCATCTGCTTCTACTCATACCCATCCAATTCGCATTTATACACGCGCAGGACCTTTGTCCAAGTCCATCGTTAACCGTCTAACATTCATTCACTCACACTCTACAACCAAACACCCAACACCCATCAACACCATCAAAATGCGCGCTGCCGTCCTCGCCTCCCTCTTTGCCGCTGCGGCTTTCGCCCAGGACTCATCTGCTGAGGGCTCCTCTGCTGCTGCTGCTCCATCCCAGACTGGCGATGCCTTCCCCCAAACCACATTCCTCTCCCAGACCGACTCTCGAGGTGTCGTAACTGGCCAGCCTGCCCCAGCTACCAACATCCCCAACCAGCCCGCTGCTGGCACTTCTCAGCCTGCTCTTGAGACCTCTGTTGGCAACGCTGCTTCCATCCCAGCTGTTGGCACTGGTATTCAGACCATCCTCGTCCCCGGCACTGCTGGACCAAACTCTACCCAGACCCTTGTTGTCTCTGCCAACAACAGCACCACCGTCATCATGTCCGCCACATCTGCTGCCTCATCCGGCCAGCAATCCGGCTCTGGTTCCGCTACCGGCACTGGATCTGAGGCCACTGGTACTGGCTCCGAGGCCAGCGGCAGCGGAACTGCTACTGGTACTGGCGCAGAGTCCACTGGCGCAGCCGCCACCATGCGCGCCGTTGCTGGCTCTGTCGTTGGTGTTGGTGCTTTCATGGCTGCTTTCTTGTAAACGCATCGTCCTGAAGCCCTCCACCTCCTATCCTTCTCCAACAATACGAACTACGCGTCGCATCTCTACACCTTTTCGCTAAGGTGATGAAAATTCGAAGATTTTTGGGTTACTGTCCTTAAATATACCTCAGGGGTCTGCATTGCATTTGAGCGTCTGGCGCATGGCTGGTTATGCCTTGGTCGGACCGATTGCATATTTTTTGAAATATATAGTAATGGTAATTAGTAGCTGAGCAAAAGGCCAGCTGGGATTTTTTGGATAGTTAGCTATCTAGTATGTAGGACAAGCTGTGACAAGCTTCAAATAAAAATACTGAATACCCGTCCACATTTCGTCTTCGATATGCCTTGAAGAGAGTGATGCTTCCCCATTGAGCCAAAGACTTGAGCGCTGAGGCAATGACCAACACTGATATTTTTGACTCTGATTACTGTAAGGAGGGATTCGTAAGTCAAACATGTACCAACGCCCTTGATTGCGTTGTTGTTTGAAACATCTCACCTCATCCCACCACCGAAGATCCACGAATAGATATCCAAGCCAAACGAAACCAAACCAAACCGAACCCCTCCACTCCCTGCCCGCCCGCCCCACTTCAAACCTCCAAAACAGAAACATCAGATCAAAACACCAAAAAACCATGACGTCGGCGGACACCGAGGCAAAATTCCCAATCTACATTCCTTCCATACCGTATTCGGATCCGCCTACCAACCTGCAGAGAATCGATGTCTGGCTTCCGAGACCGTTGGGGGAATCTGATCCTAAGAAGGCATTGTGGGTTGTGTATGTTGGATTCTGTTGCACCTTTGTTTTTTCTTTGCTTTTTTTTTGTTTTTGGAAAGATTTCGTCTTTGTGCTTTGCACGTGCCTTATTAATTCCTCTTGCATCTGCGATTCGTCCCTCAACCAACTAATCAGAGCCACAAAGCTACATCCGCGGCGGCGCCTGGCGCGACCCCCTCCAAAACTCGTTGTGCATCTTCCCAACTCTAAAGCAGCTCTCAGACACATCTCACATCGCCGGTATCGCAAGTGTAGACTATCGGCTCTCTCCTTATCCCGGCACACCATCGGAGCCAGATAGAAGCGTAACGCATCCTACACATGTCCAAGATGTCGCTAAAGCTATTGAATACCTAGCTACGAACTATGGGATCGGGTCGGGTATGTATCAGTCTCAACTCTCAACTTTCAACTCTCAATTTTCAATTTTCAAACCAATCAAACCAAACCAATTTCAAAGAAAACCCCATCCCAACACACCCCAGCCAAAAGAAATCCAAAACTCAATTTCAACTATCAAAAATAACATAACCCACAACTAACACGCCCACAGATTCCACCCAACCCTTCAACTGGCTAGGCATAGGCCACTCTTGCGGCTCAACAATCCTCCTCCAACTCCTATCAACCACTCGCCTCTACCCATCATCCACCCCAACCCCAGAAATTCCACCCCCAAAATCCCTCCTCCTCCTCTCAGGAATCTACTCCTTGCCCCTCCTCCTAAGCAACCACAGCACCCCAACCGTGCCCCCAGAAATCGCAAAAATCTATCAAGACATAATTCACGGCGCGTTTGGACCTGATGAAAAGGTGTGGGCGGAGGCTAGTCCTGTATCTGGCTCTTACTATTTCAACCATGCAGACGAAGGAGGGGAAGAAGGGTCAGGAGTGGAAAGAATCCTCCTCTGCCATAGCCCAGAAGATGAACTAGTTGAAGCGGAACAAGGTGATATGATGTTAAAACGGCTTTTAGAATGTGGATGGGTTGAACGGGGAAAGGGCAAGGGGTGGCGGGAGGGAAAGAGGGCGGTGGAGGTTAGAGGCCTACAAGGGAAACATGATTTTGTTTGGGAGGATGGGAGACAGATTGCGTTACTTGTTGAGGAGGTTTTGGGGGAGCTTGGTGGGTAGGAAGAAAGGGGGGAGGGGAGTTAGGGATTGTGATTGGTAGAGATGTACTTTTCCTCTTACTCTGCAGTGTTATACTAAGTAGCGCCTTAGAGACAAAACGAACAATCGTATTCATATCAAACACACCGATAAGAATGACAGACGCACTAATACCTGGTTAGAGGATTTCATCATCTATTTTCTACAAATACATAGGAAAGAGGAGTACCAATCAAGAGAGGAGACCCTGAAGGTATATGACTCGAATCATGGCTTTTGGATTACCGTTTTGTGGAAAACCTCCAGCTACCTATGCAAAAGACACGTTGACCAATGCCTTACCCTAATATTGATACAGCATATCATGTACAGAAGACTCCGTTCTCCAGTGCTATCCATGCAATCTCCCAACTAGTTTATTCCAACATTTCCTTCAGTTATTTCTTGTTTAACCTCTGATCCATGGCCTTGTTGATGGCATTCTGAACTTGACCAGTGTTTCCCTCAATGTCAGCCAATTGGCCTTCTAATTCGGCGATCTTTTTGCCTGCTGGTGTGTCTGTGCCCTCAACCATCCTTGCGGCGACACCCTTTGCCTGTGCATCATTAACCTTGCCATAGACAGCCATGGCACTGGCAATCATGCCACCAATATCTCCAACATTGCCAGGAACAATCACACTGGTTCCCTCCTTGGCCAAGTTGGCGAACGCATCCACATACTTCTCGGCCACAGACAGCGAGACGGCGCCTTGTGCAGCACCCTTGCCTTGAGCAATGGAGCGCGCGACCGCGTCAATGCCATTCGCAGTGGCTTGTGCCTTCAAGAGAATAGCCTCTGCCTCTCCGCTTGCCATGTTGATCTGCTCTGCTCTCAAGGCTTCAGATGCCAGAATGACACTCTGCTTCTTTCCCTCAGCAATGTTGATCGCCGACTGTCGCTGACCTTCTGACTCTAAAATTTCAGCACGCTTGCTTCGCTCTGCGGTCACCTGCCTGTGCATAGCTTCTACCACGGGCTCGGGAGCATGGATGTCTCGAATTTCGTAACGCAGGCAGGTCACACCCCAATCTTGTGCTGCTTCATTAATAGCTGCTGTGATGTTTGCGTTGAGGTTTGCGCGCTCTTTGAGGACATGATCGAGGGAGAGTTGGCCGATTTCGGATCGCATGGTCGTCTGAGCTAGTTGGGAGATGGCATAGTCGGCATCTTCTACGCCATAACTGTCGTCTGATTTAGCAGTGAAACAACGAAGGAATCGCATTCTTCGGAAAAAGAAGACATGTAGGGAAGGTGACTGTACTAACCTCGCCTTGTACGCATCAAAGACCCTTGTATACAACACGCCGTCCAACTCAAGAGTGACATTGTCCGCTGTAATCGCACTCTGACTCGGGATCTCAATTGCAGCTTCCTTCAGACTCTTCACATAAGCTATGCGATCAATGAAAGGTATCAAGATAGCGAGACCAGGCTCCAATATTCGGTTGAACCGACCCATGCGTTCTACAATCCATGCTGTCTGCTGCGGTACGAATCGAATGACCGTGTTTGCGGGGAGCCTCCTATGCGATTGAAAGTAAGACGGCGGTCCACTCTGAGAGTTCAATTGTCCAAGGGAAGAGAAGATACTCGGTGGACTCGAGCTAGGTGCGGATTGGGAGTTGAATTGGGTGAAGCTGCGGGCGAAGGTGCTACCCAAGGCAGCAGGAAGTGTGCCAGTCCTGCATGAGAATTGCGGTCGGGTGGATCTTATAAGGCTGGATGTAGTTGAGGCCACCACACGAGTGCGCGCCGCCATGACTGCGAAAGTTGAAGGGCGCGTTAGGGGTGATGACGATATGCTGGAGCTGTGAACTCAAAAGTTGAGATCACTCGGCGGAAAGAGTGACCGAGCTCTTGCGATTTGGTGATTACATAATCGTCCCCGACTACACCACCAACACCAACCATCACTATTTACTCTCTCGTAGGGAGGAAAGCCTCGAACGAAAGAGGTTCGGAATTTCACTGCATAACCTAATAATAGTTTTCTATCGAAACTATTTATCATACTAGCTTAGTACCAATTCTCAGCGAGCTACTACAGAGTATCGAAATCCTACTCGAGCTCTACCGTGAATGATCTTCGCCTTCGACAATTTGCTACCACAGGAGTCATTTTCTTTCTTGACTATAAGAAACCTGGGACGAAGCAAAGAGACTCTTACGATAGATTCTGCGAAATAGAGAGGAAATTTTGGTATTTTAGGATTTGGTTCATATTGAAGGGTTGAGTGGAATGAAATATTTTGTTGTGATCAATGATTTCAATTATCGTGTCCATAGTGTATGATCTTCTGCTCGATATCTTGCGAGTCAAATAGGTTTAAGAAAAATCTCATTACGCTAAGACGATACACCCAGAAGTACCGACCGCCACTGTGCCTACCTCCCCCTATCGTGAAGTTGAAGCTCCTTGGACGATGTCCTAACATCTACTATGCAATATGTGGGAAGTATTGTGACCACTCCGGAACCACAAACGCAGAGTCAGGCAAATGAAAAACATCTCGAAAACTTTCCACAACGATATACACTCGACAGAACAAATATAGTGTGCCGCCCAACATGGTAAAAAGCAGTGACACGAGACCCAGTACCAACGTTCCAAACCACCACCAGTCGTCATCGATCTCTTCCGATTCCACGATTTCGAGGGTAAAAAAACACGAGGCAATGAAGAGCCCAGAGACTGTGAGGACGATCGCGGAGAGCTTCCAAAGAATTTCCTCGACACCCTTGTTGAAGTGATGATTCCAGGCCATGAGATGGATCCCGCCATAGAGCAATCCCGCCACGATCGAACAAACGACGAAGGGGCTCGTTGTGAGGTCGTAATGCTTTGACAAACCTTCAAACCATTCTGTACCAAGATAGTTATATACGCGAGGCTTGATCATACGTTGCTTGAAGATGTTGCTTAGGTAGATGAGGTTGTCTTCCCCCGTGAGGTCCGTTCCAAGGGAGGGCTTGGTCATTTCGTACTCTGTAATGGCTTGATCGGCGAGCCTCCAGATCTGGGACTCTTGTACGTTAAGAACTATGGGTTCAGTGTCTCGGGCCCGGCGTGAGGGATAGTGAATGAACCCGAAAAATACCTGATGGGGCAATATATGTACTGTGCCATCGTCCAATGGGACAGCCTCTTCTAGTGAGCTGGCATTCCCGCTGATGCGTACTAGCTTTCGCCACCGAGTGCGCATGTACATGACCGCAAAAAGAGGACGGAGCCTTTCACCACCCATTGGCGAACCTTCTTCAATATTTAATGGTTTGTGCCACCAGAATGCGAAATAAATGATCAATGTACAGAGCGAGTGAGCAGCAGTATTAAGTTCGAGCAGCGAAATGGCAAGGTCTTGGGTCCATCTTGTCAGGCACTGTATACAAAACCAGGCTGCTTGAGAGCAAGCCAACAGTTTGGAAAGATCATCTGCCTTGCTCTTGTCTTTAATTTCGGCCTCAGAAAGATTGGGAATCAAGTCGGGGGCCTTCGCGGCGAGTAATTCAAGCCCAGTTTTTGTCAAAGCCATTCTTTCGTTATTGTATGGAAGGAAGATTTCGTCTACATCACGCAAATCGATTACGAATCCCCCCATGGCAGCGTAGAAAGAATGGAATTTAGTCCACTTGTGTCTCTGGAAGGTCGAATCGAGCTCTATATCGGATGCTTCTTCCTTTGTCTGAGACCTGAAGCATATAAACCTTTGGACTGAACGAAAGCTTGCTACTAGTTTGGCAGAGCAGACCTGTGGCCCCTTGCGAATGATTTGCGACCAACTTGGAGGCTCAGGTTGATGAAAGGCTTTTCGCATGAACTTTCCAATATCCATAGCGTTCCTATATTGGCAATAGGCGGTGACAGCAACCTAGAACGATTCATCAGCGCCTGCTTCGAGACCATCCCATGGCAAATCATTACCAGTTCCGGTGCCAACAGTGCCAAAAGTAGCCAGCCAAACTTTCGCCAACTTTGCTTTGATTCCTTCTTGTATTCTGGAATGTTTAAGTGCACTGCTGTCCACACGCAGAGCGCCAAAGTAATAAGACACGAGGAGAGGATACTGAAGGTGCCTCGAGCCAGAGGTTCGGGTTTCCAGACATGGTAAGTAGGCGCTGCCGTTGCATTACTGGACATTTTTGGGACCCGATTACAGACTGTTGTGAGGTTATGATGGGGGTTTGAATACGGTCGTCAGAGCTGGTGCATGCTTAAATGATAAGACAAAGTACGAATAAATTGTGCGACTGCACTTTGGAAAGAAGGATACAAGGCTGAAGTCTAAATCGAAGGAAATAATGTCAGTTATACGGACATGAACACCCCAGCTGGCTACGCAATCCCAAGACCAGGGTACACAAGGCTGGGACTTGTGGCGCCCAACCAACGTTATTGTATAATCTGAGATGAGGCGCAGCAGACCTTTGGGCTCTGATAAAGCGGCAGTGACTGCAGTAGTGTTGGAAGCAAACATCTAGATTGGTACGCTCTGAGAGAATATTCGCCTGAGCTCGCTGCAGATTGCCTCTTCAGTCCAAAAAAAAAGCAGAGTTCATTTGGGTCCGAGTGGCAGCTTTCGTAACATAAGTAATCGGCAGAACATGCACACAGCCCTTTGCAGAGCACGGTCAAGCAGGATTTGGACTGGATACAATCCAAAGAGATGGACTTGTCTGCGGACTAGTTCCGAATTAGGCTCCATCAGGCCCACTCAAGGCGCTAAGTGAGGTCAAAAAGCATAAAAAGAAGACTCCACCCAGGAAAAGACTGGTGGAAAGACGAACTCTGGCGATGCTGAGAATCGAACTCAGATTAACACGGCCACAACGTGTTGTGATACCATTACACTACATCACCTTTTGAAGTGAACTGAAAATATTTTGGAAATTAGAAAGTATATAACGCGGATGGATTTTGCTCGCGTGTGCGGCGTTGAAGTAGGAGATACGGAGCGATGAATTGTTAGCTTTTTCGGAGCAGGCTTCTCCGATCCGCCGACTCGCCGAACCTGCGGAAGCGTGCAAGGGCAATGGCAAGGGTCCGCTAGGGCTTCTCGTTTCTAGAAATTTTTGGCCCGAGTTGCGCATCACTTTCGACTTCACATCACCTTGTCCTTATCGCACCGCAAACGATGGCTGACCAAGATGCGAAAGCATCAGGCGCCGGTGCTGGGCCGTCTGGTCCATCAAAACCACAGAAACCCCCAAATCCTGTGTGGAGGATGATGGGTGCGCATATACTCCCTCCTTCAAGTGCAACTTTGAGCTCACCAGTCCGTGTATAGGCCTTCCCAACTTCCGTCTCAAACTCCCCTCCCGGAATTGGATGATATTCCTTTCTATAACTGGCTCCTGGACTGCTGCCGTCATGTACGATCGCCGAGAAAAGAAACGGATACAGCGCAAATGGAGCAAAATGGTTGAGCACATCGCAAAGGAGCCCTTGGACACCCAGCAGCTGCCTCGAAAACTCTCCGTTTACCTCTGCGCGCCCCCGGCGGACGGTCTTGTCCCTGCACGCGACCACTTTAACGAATACGTGAAACCTATCTTAGTCTCTGCGGCGCTGGATTGGGATGCCGTCGAAGGCAGGAGGCAAGGCGACGTCAGGGCCGGTTTGGCAGAGAAGATCAGACGCTTAAGGAAAAAGAACGGCGAACAGAGCGAAGAACCAATTGAAGCAGATTTAGAAATGGTGATGGAGGTATCAAGAGAGCGAGCGGGAGTCAAGGATTGGCCTAGCACCCCCGGGGATATCGTCATTGGCAGGCACACTTGGAAAGAGTATGTCAGAGGGCTTCATGAGGGCTGGCTGGGACCTCTAGATCCGCCAACTCCGGAACCAGAAGTAGAGAATCCTGCTGTCCCTATTGCACATCCTGCAGAGATTGCGGAGGCCACACCGGCACCCGCCGTTACAACAGACGACGCATCTCCCACCGCTACGCCGGAGCCTGAGAAGCCGAAGGAGGAAGAAAAGCCCAAAGAGGAGGAAAACAAATCAAAAAAGAAGAAACAACCACCTCCCTTCATTTCGACCGAGGACTATGGCAACGCCACATTGTCGCCCAACTGCCCACAGGCTCTAGGACCTACATCCGTCATTCCCCTTCCACATCTACTCGGATTCCTCAACTTTCCTATCCGCATGTACCGATTCCTGAACCGCCGCCAAGTAGCTGACGAGGTTGGGCGACAAACAACAGCCGCTGTGCTTGCAGCGTACAGGCCTTTTGATACTTCGGGAGAAACGCAGGATGGTGGAAGTAGCGCTTGGGAGCAAGAGAGATTGCTCAAACACGAAGAGCCAGAATGGCACAAAACAATCAGAGAGCCTAAGGAAGATGATGGTAGGGAGAAGATATGGATGAATGACATGGTTCTTGACCCCCGCATCGCGGAACGAATGAGAAAGTTTGAATTGGATGCAGAGGCTGAAGATAGAGCAAAGTGCATAGCCACGGACAACGAGGGCGGGTGGTGGAAATCGTTTTGGCCTCAAAAAGAAGAGAAGAATAAACCATGGGAAGGGTTAGAGAACGAGGCAGACTAAGCAATCATCCGCATACATTCTCCTCATTGCATTAGTAAATAGCTTGACTTAGATATTTCAGGCGCCTTTACCCTCATCTGTACAAGTAGTCATGTAGCATAGGTCTATTGGGACCACAGATATCAAATGTACAATTATGACGATAGTTTCTGCACCTGAGTTATGCGCTAATATTTCACGATTTTGCCTTGGAATCTTTTAGGTGGGCCTGTTTACCTAGCTACTTAGGTACCTACTGACTTAGGTATAGGTAGGCGTGTAAGCGTGAATCACGTGCAAGCTTGGCCCCGCCATCTGATCGTCGCCGCACCGAAGCTTCCAGTCTAAATTGATACGCAAGTGTTACGCGCAATCGCAACCGCAACAAGACCTGCCTCCCGTCCTGAAGGACCATTAGAATTAATCTTCACAAGCTTTATACCACACAAGCACTCCGCATCTCGAAAACACACCTCCAATTGCCATAATGGAAAGTGGTAATACCCCGCTTAACAGATCGCCCATTAACAGTCTCGCAGGCATCTCCACAGTCCAAGAAGCGCCTCGCGCTTGCGATCCTGGACTTCCTTCAGACCTCTCAGACCGATGGCTCAGTAGCCGCCGAGGATGCCGAACAGCTGGAGATTGCCGCAAACTGTATCTCCGAAGCCTTCAAAGTGGACTCGGCCGACTCCACCGCCATGAAAGATGCATTAGGCGGCCAGAACCTTCTCGCAATCTACAATGTCTATGAGAAACTTAAGGGGAAGACAACGGCGAGCACACAGGGCAGTGACTCAGCGAGTGAGGCGAGGCCTGCGACTCCTCAAACCGCCGCTGGAGGGCCTTCAAGTGGTGGAGACAAGACTGAAGCAGAGAGGCTGAAGGGTCTCGGAAATGAGGCGATGAAAAAGAAGGACTATGTTGGTGCCGTTGACTTCTACACAAAGGCCCTCGACATCATCCCATTAAATCCAATCTACCTATCAAACCGAGCAGCTGCGTATTCCGGCCAGTCGAAGCACGAAGAGGCCAAGAACGATGCTGAGATGGCGGTCGCTGCGGATCCGAAGTACAGCAAAGCGTGGTCTCGGCTTGGACTTGCAAAGTATGTCCTCGGGGATGCAAAGGGAGCTATGGATGCTTACAAGGCTGGTATGGATGCTGAGGGCGGCGGTTCGGAGGTCATGCGCAAAGGCTACGAGACAGCTAAGAAGAGGTACGAAGAGGAGGGCGGAGATGTTGGTGCTCCTGACGCAGGCACTCGGGGCCAGCCCGGTGCCGGTGCTGCTGGCGCAGGTGGCATGCCAGATCTCTCAGGTCTTGCCAGTATGTTGGGTGGCGGTGGTGGTGGCGGAGGCGGCGGCATGCCTGACCTCGGCTCACTCATGAACAATCCCATGATGCGGCAGATGGCACAGAACCTCATGCAGAATCCTGAGGCATTGAACAACATCATGAGCAACCCGAGAATTGCGGAGATGGCGCAGCAATTTGGTGGAGGTGGACGGGGAGGTGGAGCTCCAGGTGGAGGTGGAGGTGGAGGAGGTCCGAACTTTTCTGAGCTCATGAATGACCCAAGCATTGCGGAGATGTAAGCCGTCTCATTCCTATTTCAACAGTGTAAAGGGCTGGACTAACGACCTGTAGGGCACGAAACTTCATGGGCGGCATGGGAGGTCAAGGTGGTGCAGGTGGTGCAGGACGGGGAGGCTCACAGTAAAAAAAAGAGACGGGAGTCGATGTGTACATTGACTACTCTCAATGGGTTGGAATGGGCGCCGGATTACTCTTGCATAGGTGTACATCCAATAGATAGTAATGATACCAAATTTCCACGTTCGATGTAATGTTGGTACCAGCTCTAGCGCCGCCTTCTTCCTGTCCTTTTATGCCATTCATCTTTGCTGTACGACTCCCGGAGTCTACCGTATGCAATGATCTCAGATATCCACGAGACCACCCTCTATTCCTTTCTGCACTTTTTTCCCACCGGGACCTTTCTACCCAAGTATCCTCAGCCTAACATTTCGATCCCCATCGCCCGAATCCAAATCCAAACCCCGTATTCACTCATTCACTCACCCCAAATTCAACCCCCAAAGCCCATCCCCAAGATAATGCCCAGCCTCACAAGCCTGTCCCTTCTTCGTCTTCTTCATCTCCTGCGTTCCCACCTTCAAAACCCCAACCATACACGCATTCTCCTTTCCCTCGGCCTCAATAACAACCACAGTGCCCGCCTCCAATTCTTCTTTTCCGTACCGACCGTCGGTATCTTGTGGGTCATTTGGCAGACGCCCGCCTGGAGATGTGAGGCCGGGTGCCATTAATGTGGCGCCGGATAGGACGAAGCGGATTGCGCCGCGGTCGATTCGGAGGCGTGGGAAGCAAGAGGGATATTTGTGGATTAGGGAGAGGTGGGGTAGGATTGGGTCGTCCATGTGTTGGAAGAAGAGGGGGGTTGAACCTAGGGTGTAGAGGGATACACGGTCGGGGCTGTGGTTTGGTGGCGTTAGTTGCGATTTTGAGGGTTTGGGTTTGCGGGTGGATAGTGTGGGTTCTCCGCTTATCTCTCCCGTGTGTATGTCCCGTATGAGGTATCAAGCCTCCATCTGCCTCCAAAACTTCTTCATGAAAGGTTGTGCAAAAGGAAAACACAGAACAATCTCCACTACCCCCAAGCAGGACACGAACCCACAAGTCGAGCATACTTCGCAATAAGAAACACCCCTTAAAAGACGTACAGTTTCACAAGATCCAATTGCTCCTTCTTGGGCAATATCTCATCCATATACGGTTCCAGCTTCGGATAGTCGTCGACGACTTTTGCGCGGATGGCGCGCTGCGCGCTGGATTTCACCTTGGATTTGGCGCCGGGTGATATACTGTTTGCATGCGTTAGCTTCCATACTATATATCCTTGGGAGGGGAGGGAGGGTTTACTCTTTTTTGAACATTGTGGCTGGTGTTTGAGGGGGRGGTGTGCTGTTGGAGTTTGTTGTTGCCCCGCTATGATGTGAGGTTTGGAATTGCGTAGGGGGGTTTAGTGGGGAGGAGGATGGTGGGGTGCTGTTGGGGACTGTACGGCGGGGTGGAAGGACCGGTTGTGGCACTTTGTAAGGACGATACAGAAACTATGTTTTCTTAGAATGTAACGGGCAAAACCCTACGTCTTCCAATGGATTGGATTTTACCATCTACTGCGACCAAAAATAGCAGATTTAGATGCATGTCCCGACGACTTGCCAGATTGCGGAAATCATGCGGAAACCCTCGACAAGTGTCTGGATTCTTGTTCGACTATGGGTGATTCGCTGTCTGTCAGTATGGCTTAGGATCCGAATTTGATATATAGGTGGCTGAATTGTTATCCTAAGAATGCGTCGGCGGGGATGTGGATAGTGGGAGGTTTGGGAAGGAGGGATTGCAGGCTGCTAAGGCGCTGGTAGAGTTTGTGGAGGATGAGTGTGAGGGTGGTGAAGTCGAAGTGGGTGATTAGGTCGTATATCAATTGTCGTGTATGGAGGATGACGGTGGTGAGGATGTGGGATGAAGACATGCTGGGTCGTACCACGAATGCATTGATTTTTACACGAAGCATACCAGAACTGAGTGTCAGGCGTGGTGTTCGATGGCAAGAGGGCAAATGGGTATGAGAACTGCTATCTCAAATCCGAAATTCGAGGTTCCAAGGAAGACAAAGAGGGTTTCGTCTTTGCTATGCGACAAGATGACTCTCCTACCGATTCAACATCTCCACCTCCCGGGCCGGAATCACCACAACATCAGTATAAAATAGCGGAAAAGGATGGATAACTGGGCCCATCCTCGGGAGTATGGTGACACTGACAATGGTACTACTAGCTCTGTGGTGGTGGAGGAAGCGAAGAGCGCAAACACCACTTTGTTGACCTTGTTGACGAGGCAGCTGAATGTATCAAACCAGAACATGAAGTCAAAGCTGTCGCACCACCGCTGCAGTATGAGCTACAGGCAGAAGGAGTCGGTGTCTATGAGATGGAGTCTAGATTCCATGAATTGGAGTCCCCAGCAGCAGACGGAGCTTACCGCCGAAAGGTACAACTACATCATTGAACTAACGAGACTGCGTGAAGTCGACCTGATCTGCTTGGGTTTTGGGCTTGAGAGAAGGCGTTTTGTGCTGTCTGCTGGTTTGTACTGCACTCCCTTCTCCTCCTTACGCTTGTTTGCACGGATTCAAGACATAGTTCATTGAAAATCATGTCTCACATATATATCTACCTTTGTCTTATTCCCCCAATTTAGTCCACACTGTTGACCCTTGAACCCATGCCCTGTATTGGTTCCCTGAGCGTCTCTTCTATATTCGACTCGGCTCCATTCGATCTCATGATTGTACAAGTATGTCCACTACAAGAATTATTAAGCAGTCTTACGAATAATGCTCTCACTATCTAGAGTAACGTACCAGTCTTTCAAAGATCGCTTTCGTTGTACTCTATCCAGTCCTTGCCACGCCAGAACTTCTTGCCGCCGTTGAACGAGTACTCGATTCTCTCACTTGCTCTTTTTTCCATTCTCGCTACAACTTTGCGATACTTCTTTCTGAGATGCCTTCTTCGGTAATCGTCCGTGCCAGATCTGCGGCGTTGCGGATGGCTGTATCGCCACCGGAACCTCCCATTGGACTCATTGCGTGAGCCGCATCCCCAGTAAGTGTGCCACATTCCGTTGGAGTACCCCACGAAGCTCGATGTCGGCTTGCTCGAAAGTACAGGTGCGCAAGCGAGCATATCATGTGGCTGAGCTGAATAGAAGCCTGAGAGCAGGATGCCAATTGTGTGTCACTTGGTCTGGGAATTGGCGCTTCTGTTTCACCGTTTTGGGTAGAAGGTCTGGTTTCTGGAGGGGAGCCTTGCAAATGATCCAATACACATAGTCGTGAAAATAAGGCAACCTGTCATTTGTCGATACCCGTACGCTTTTCGCCCACGTCATCGGCTCTACAACGGCATGGACGTTGGTCTCACTGTCGAGATACATACACCAGGTGAGTAGATCTTGCAGCACATTCTCCTTGAAATACTCTGTTCATGGCGTAAGACCCCACATAGTCCGACGCTCCACATCGAGTAGACCGCGATCCGGCTGCAGCTGTTGGCGTACCCTACTCTTGACCCCATCAGCACCAACACACAATCTTCCATACAATCTTGAGCCATTAGTAAAGTGAGCACACATGCCGTCATCCACTACTTCACAAGACAAAAAAGTCTTTTCTCATACCTGATCGCATCGTCTATATCGAGCATGATAAGCTCGCGGATCTAAGTCCTGTCTATGGGCCTTGCAGGGACCGTCTCCATATCCACCGGCGTCGGTTTCGTGAAGCTGAGGCTTCTGGCATGTACATATCGTGGCTCGAAGCGGTGATGCTCGGCCACGGTGTGGAATAGTAGCTTTCGAAGGTCCGGAGATAGTACGCTGGCAAGGCCCTCCTGACCGTCTTTCGAGATGCGGAAACGGTGACCTTGGGATTGGTAGGAGCGTGGGTGCCTCTCGAAGATGCGGAATGGGATTGAACGAAGGCGGAGGCCTTGGGCTAACACGAGTCCTGTAACGCCAGCGCCAATGATGAGGACTTGGTTCTGAGGCGTGGCGGGCTGGATCATGGAGCGAAGGAATATTCGATGGCTAATTAGTAGTCAGCGCCGTGAGCTAGTTTTCAAGACCGTGAGGTGGTAATTAGCGTCGAGAAACCTCTAACATAGGGCCTGACGGCTCTCTACATACGCAGTAACGTAAAATCAGCTTAAGGGAAGAGTATTGAAATCAACTACTATTACCTAGTTATATTGGCCCTGACGCTTTTTTGGTAAATTAGTTCTGAGTTTGTTATGCCAGCAGTAGGGCGAGTGGTATTTTTCTGGACCGCAGGAGTGACAGCAAGCAGGGCGAGTAGTATTTTTCTAGACCGCAGGAGTGACAGCAAGCAGGGCGAGTGGCAGCAGTAGGGCGAGTGGTTTCTGGGCCGTAGGAATACTAGCAAGTAGGGTGAGTAGCAGCAGTAGGGAGAGTGGTATTTTTCTGGACTTCAGGAGTAGCAGCAAGTAGGGCGAGTAGCAGCAGTAGGGAGAGTGGTATTTTTCTGGACCGCAGGAGTAGCAGCAAGCAGGGCGAGTGGTATTTTTCTGGACCTCAGGAGTAGCAGCAAGTAGGGCGAGTGGCAGTAGTAGGGAGAGTGGTATTTTTCTAGACCACAGGAGTAGCAACAAGTAGGGCGAGTGGTATTTTTTTAGACTATAGGAGTGGCAGCAAGTAGGGCGAGTGGCAGCAGTAGGGCGAGTGGTTTCTAGGCCGTAGGAGTGCTAGTAGTAGGACGAGTGGTATTTTCTGGACTAGTAAGGCAAAATCAGCTTAAGGGAAGAGTATCAAAGTCAAACACTATTACCTAGTTCTATTAGCCCTAACGCTTTAGCGGTAAATTAATTCTGAAGAGTTTATTATGCTAGTAAGTAGGGCTAGAGGTATTTTTCTAGACCATAGGAGAGCTCGCAAGTTAGGCCAGCGGTTCGTCAGTTAGTTCGTGGAGTAGAATAGTAAACGGCACTATATTATTCCGTCCCGTTAACGCCGACCGCCGATGATGATAAATGGACCGTGCATAGTGCATCATATAATTGACATAGAGTTGTGATATCATAAATAGAGTACGGTTGCACTAGTTGAAGAAGGAGGTTTGTTGGTTCATTCTTATCCTATCTACTAAGTAAGGAGAGCTGAATATATACTAGGGATACAGGCTTGTGCGTAGGTAGTCACGTGCGTAGTGCGCTAAGTCGCAGCTCGCAGTTATCTCACGTGGTCAGCCGGTCGATGGCCTGAGCGTTTTGGTCACGTTCGCTCGACTGGCCACCGACCGTCTGAGAAGAAATGGGCCGTGCTTTGGTGATACTCAGATTAAAATCACTGGATTGCGATTCTATGACCATATGAGTTATTTGAATTCTGAAAGAAGGAGCTAATTCGTCTCGTTAAGAAGAATTGGCTCCCTTTTTCAGAATTTGAATAACTTAGATATTCGTTGAATCATAGCTCAGTTCTGAATGGTTTTTACTAAGGCTTTTTCGCCTGACACTTGACGCTGTAGTTTGTAACATTCCCATGCTCTAAAGCTCATTTAAATTTAATTATTAGATAAGTCATGGTCTAGTATTTTCCCTAACTTTACAGTGGTGATGATATCTGATGGTGGGGAGGAGCTATCATAAGAAAGGTTGATTTCTGAATCCGAGTATCACTAAAAGCTGCCCCATTTCAGATTAGACGCTTCGCAGAGGTTTTGGCCAGCCCCCAGACTTGATTGGTTGGCTGGCCCCGAAGGTCAAAGCCCTGTGGGGCGGCTGACAACGTGAGATAAGCTCGCAGGTGAAAGCTTTCACAGCTTGTATGTGATCACGTGCTCAGTGCGTACACCATGTACGGACATCAGGAGCATTTGTGCGGCTGGGCCTGTCAATGACGAAAGCCGGGCATACGATCAGATCAATCGGCATTATCTTTCAATTATGGGAATATGCCGCTGCTGCTGCTTAAAAATCTAAGAATGGATGTTTACCCCCCACCCCTCTCTTCTCTCTTCTCATCCTTTTTACTCCTCTCCGTGTCAGTCTAAGTAAGTAAGTAAGTAAGTAAGTAAGTAAGTAAGTAAGTAAGTAAGTAAGTAAGTAAGTAAGTAAGTAAGTATGGGTATACATTTTCCTTGCCTTTACACTCGCCTTTACCCTTTAGCATGACTCATACCCTGACACCCGACTCTCTCGCCTTCACCGGCCGCGGCATCATGATCGGAGGCTCGGTATCATTTTTAGTGCAACCTGAGAAACAATTTCACGTGAAGCGCGGGGCAGCCCCGCCAGATTAAACAACGCTGGTGACTTTGCATGGCAACGGCGACGCGGGCACTGACTGGAATAATTCCGGAGTAGTATAGGGAGGTAGCGGCTAATTTTCTGAATCATCTAGCACCGATTTGGACGGGTGCAGGGGGCTGGTGGGAGATGCCGCAAAGTTCTGTTTATTATAGGATGCCAGCAAGTTGGGCCAGCGTGTTTTGCTGCGACTCCGGGTGGAGGTGGCAGGCTCTCGCAAGTCCGGACGCAAAGCGTATCGTAACAATGTTTTCAGAATGAATTTATCGCCAACATGTCAAAGCCGATATAACTAGGTAATAGTAGTTGACCTCGATACTCTTCCCTAGAGCTGGTTTGCCTTACCGCGTACCTAGAGAGCAGTCAGTCCCTATCTAAAAGGTTTCTTGACGATCGCTTACCGCCGGTGAATTCTTTCCTGCCACCCAGCGAGTAGGGCCAGCAGTAAGCTGAGTCAACTAAGGAGAGAGGGATATTTACTACTTTCAGCTAGTTTTCAAGACCATGAGGCTAGAGTCAACCTTGAGGCTAGCAGAGTTAACCGTGAGGACCGTGGTCAACCAACGGTTCAGTCAATCAACAGTTCAGTCAATCGTCAGTTCATCAGTCAATCGTCAGTTCGTCGTTCGTTAGTTAATCACAGTCAATCACAAGTTCAGTCAATCATTAGAAGAGAGGGAAGAAGAGGGCAGAGAAGGTGTCAAATACCCCTTTTCTAGCGGAATAGAATAATATTTAACCATGATAGAATCATTCTAGCTGTATAACCACATAGACGAAAAGTGTCAACTTTAGACGGCGACGATGAGGTTAAACGGGCATTAAACGGACCTTAGATAGAGATAGGGAGAAAGCGGTAGTTTTCTTCCCTCTCCTCATACTATTTTTGGAGGGTTCACGAAGGTGGTGGGGAAGACCGTTTAAGCAAATTCATATATAGATGATGCTTGTTAGCTTATCGTGGCGTTGATTGTCTGACCCGAGGTCGGAACAGTACTATGTCAGTTTCAAGATTTCTTCACCACGGAAGCTCAGGTTATGGCCAGGAAACCCCCCATAGTGAGTATTCCACGCAGAGAGCCACACACAATTGAATCCCATTTTGCTATCCTACATGGTTTTTCACACGTCACTCGACTGCAGGTCGATTTACCTCCCTATCCACCACACTGAGTATGGATCACTAGACCTTGATATTACTCCGGGAGTTTATCACCAAAGGCAATTGTGTTCAAGGCCTTAGCAAATTTTCATAACATCTACATCGTCTGCTCGGCAGCGTGACCCTATCCAGCTTGCACTCCTCGCTCATATCTGTGTTTTGTCCTGGCTCCACTCCAATCGCTCTATCCTTACCATGCTATTCTCGTCTGGACGCTTCATCTTATACACTATCCTCATCTCCCACATGTACACCCTGCCCAGACGGTCGCGCGTTCTCGAGTTCATACGCTGGGTGTGAGGAAGATGAAGAGAACGCCGGAGCCGCATGTCGAAGTTTCCTGAGCGGTGTCAACAGCAACTGGCGAAAGGCATCTCGTAGCGTTCGTGCTATCTTAAAAGATAAGTGCGGAAGGTTGGAAGCTAGTAGGCCGACGCCGATCTCGATGGTAGGCCAGTTGGAGAAGAGGAGCGAGGACCCTGTTCACAGCCAGTAAGTGAAAGAAATAGCTCAGGCGTGGAAGTAAAGTAGACTAGAAATCACATGTTGCATACCTTGGAAGACATTGGGCCCACTCTTGCTCTCAGAAAGACTGGGTTTAGTGAGGTAGAAGAGTTGAATAGTAGTACTATATAAACCTGCAACGAAAGCGCTGGAAGAGGGTCAGCATTCTTAGACGAATCCGGCCTATTGGATACGGACAATCCACCAAGCAGGAAGACTAATGCGACTGCGATCTTGTGTCTGAGGTCGAGTTGGAGTTGCCGAACCTATACGAGAGTGTGTCAGTCCTGGTACCTGACACTATCGCTGAGCCGAGTGGCAAACACTTACAAACTGGATGGGCATTATCAACAGTCCCAGATCTACAAAGCTGTCCATGGCAAATACGCCCATTTGAATCTTGAACCCCCACGGTGCACATGCTGTCCAGCCACCCTCAAAGTTTACTTTGAAATTTGTGCCACAGTAGAAAAGCCAGGCCACTGCCGCGTAGGCAAACCAAACAGCTGAGAGCGCGATCAAGGTCGAATTAAAGATGATAAATAAGCGACCGCTGACGACGAAGATGCGGCGGTAGAATAATAGCACAATCAATTTGATGAGGAAATTCGTAGTCATCCAGAATATGACATGCGTAGCCGTGACCTAGATGTGGGTAAGCCATAAACTGAGAGTACACAAGTGACAGCCGATCGTATGGTCTACTGCTAATCTCTACGTACCTGGGCTATGATACGCTCTTGAGCCGACACATAATGGGGATCAGTAGAGGTGAGTTCGTTAAAGGCGCCTTTGAAAACTCCTAACAGCTGTGAGCAAGCAGCGAAGCGTCTTGACATAGATGAGTAAAGCGTCACCTGTCAGCAGCGCTGCACAGCAGCCTGTTAAGCAGAACTTTGGCAAAGACATCAGTGTACGCCTTTGACCTTGACTACGAATATAGGGACGCACCCATGCTGGAATGCAAAGCCAGTCATCATATTGGGGTTTCATCTTCAACCTACGCCGCGCGTAAAAGCGCAGACCGATAAGAATGGCAGCCAAAATAGGAAAGGAAAAGCCTATTGCGAGGGCACTCTGCGTAGTTGCAACGCCGGAGGGCATCTTGCGTAGTGTAACTAATGGGTGGAGGAGGATATAGCGGTATAGTCAATGCGCAAGGGACTATTTCGGATGATGATGAAATACGGCAGCAGTGAGTGGGGAATCAACGTGGTTGTCTTATAGTGGAACATGTCATGCGTCTCTATCGAGCCGGAGAGTTTTCGAGTTGTAGGCTGCAGAATCTGTGATCTGTAACGGCTATCCTCTATTGGTGGGCTCATATGCAGCAGAGGGTAACCTGTAGTCCCACACCATCTCTGCGTCCTGAGCCGAATCAGTTCGCGCCAAGAAAGAGTTGTGCAATTTTGATGTCTCTGGAAAGGGTAGCGCGTGGTTGGATATGTAGTGTTGCGAAAGACAGTGAATTGGACTTGGACACATGTGGTCACCTGCCATGCACATCAAACGGGCTATGGACCAAGGCGCGATCAGCAATCACGCATGTTCATGGGGTCCAACAATGAAAAGCAAATAAGTGGTTCTTATCCTATTTCTGTGTCACCCCAGGCCGGCTTAAAAGAGAGTGTGCGCCTAGCGGGTCGATAGTCTCTGCTCATGATCCCGTCCTAGCTCAAGGGTTGTAGTCCAGCGTGACAGCACCGTCAGGCTGCGACCAATGGAAATGCTCAGGCATTTCCACCTTTCTATCTCCCAACCACTTCCGCAGGGCATTCCAATCCACGCATTTGTGGTGCGTATTTCCATTCGGTGTTGGATTCTGATGGTCTAAGACCCAGTTGTAAGGTATGATACCCGTATCAAAATGACACATAATGCCTTGGCGAATATAGTCGACGCAGTGCTCGTAGTGAAGTTCGTATAATTCCGGCACGCGGTGCTGTTTGTCTTGGGTCTTGGGAAAATACGCCGTGTAATGATCCTGCCAGATATAGTGAAGGCAGTGCAGTTGGTGAGCACCGATAGTCGCCGCAATGTATCCACCTCCAATTTCAGGAGGGAACTGAGCAGACCATTTGGGGTGTTGAATTTTCTCGATATCTTCTTTGGAAACACTAATCATACCATCTATATATCATAGCTATCAGTAAAGGAGTGAAGAAATGTCTCGGTGCTCGATTATCGCGCTTACATGTCATGATATCATGCCACGCCTTCTCAACCTCCTGTGTGGGAGGGCCTTTGAAGGGGGTTTTGTTCCAGAGCGAGCCGTTGAAAACCTGATGAACGTATGGATGCGGAGCAACGGCCTCATTCACAGGAGCTGGAAACGTAGTCCCAGAATGTCAGTTTGCTATCCTTCTTTCCTCGTGGTGGGACTTCTCACAGTAATAGTTAAACATGCTCCAGCATTTGACACGGTTCGTCTGCGCAGTTGAATACAGACCCATGGCTAGTCCAACAATGATACAAGAGGCAACAAAATGGACTGTCCAGTGCAACCACTTGTGTATGTTGTTGCGCTTCTGTCTGCAACGAAATTCGGTATCGTGCAGAAGTGCTGCGTTAGACTCTGTAGACTCATCCGTCGGAAGTGCTGAATAAGGCTTTCCCCAGATCATGATAAGGAGCTTTGCGTAATTTCGCTCTGTTTTAGGATGTATTCGAACTGAGAAAGACGGAAGTTTCGATAGAAAGAACGGGGTTGAACCCTAGGCGAGAGAGCTGACAGCTTGAATTCACATACAAGATATTCTTGCCTGAAAAACAGGTTTAATATAACCAATGTGCTCATGACCGAATTATTGTGCCACTAAGGTTGTACCTTGACAACCATTTCACATGCAAGTTCAACAAAACCTCCTTGGTTGACACCGACAACCTGTGCAGGGTGTTACGAGTTTATTGACGGGTTGCGCCTAGCGGTATCGATTCGAGTGGAAGCTGCGGGGTTCAGAAGATTTGCAGGATCTTTCTGCACCGTAGCCGGCACTTGTCACTCCTGACTATTTTGATGTTTGTTGTTAAATCGAAGGGGCAGAATCTTGGGAAGAAGTGCGGGTGCACAGAGACATACGTAGCAAGCACCGCACTCTATGTTGTAGTACATGAGACTCAACACCTGATAAGGATTTGTTGTTGCTGTCCATGTATGGTTGGATCCGGTCAAATGAGCAATACACCATAATATGTGTAGACCACTCGAATGAGTTCGTGCAACTGATCTGGATGACGGCGTCTGCTTCCAACGATGTTCTTGAATGTCGATCACGAAGAGGCAGAACCATGACGTCGCATCACAAACAGTGTGTCAGTGACCATTTAGAAAACATGTGTGCCATCCGAAAGATTATAAGGCCTCTTGGAATCCTCCTAAGGCCGAACAAAACCTTCACAATTTCTTCCCGCTGTCTAAACAATCCACGCTACGATCATCGACCAATATGCTCGCTCGATTTACTCTTATCGCTCTCGCACTAGTCCAGGTGGCTCCAATCTTAGGTGCTCCCATGGCCCGCCCGAGTCGTTAGTAGCCCTCTTCATCCACCTATCGTCAGCACTCAAAGATGGTAGAAGCAGTGCCCAAGCTAATGATACATTGAAGACTTTGAGACTGATCCAATGCTCAATGTGGGCGAAAAGATCGAGTCATCTTATGCTGAAACTTATAAGAGAGCTCACTTTGAGACCGACCCAATGCTCAATGTGGGAGAGAAACCGGAATCTTCGTACGCTGAGCAGGGTTACTAGCAAAGCTCTAGAGGAGGCGGGGCATGGACTGAGAAGGGAAAGAGTAATTTCTTGAAGGAACGAGTGGAGGCGACACGAGGGACGCTCGATCCTTTTGTTTGCTTAGTTCATATCGCAAGTCAATGAAATCGTGAAACGGTGCCAGTACCTATAGTTTTATTTGCGTGATTGTCGTAACTGTCGGACTTTCGCAGCCTTGTTTCACGATATTATCCTGGAAGTTTATTGGCTCGTCCTACTACTAAGATGATTCTGCACATTCTGGCGAGCCTGCGGTGCCATGTGATTACGAACGTTTTGGCCTCCGCAGTGGCGATTCCCAGAGCAAATGCTAGGACGATCGTGACTCGGTCATGACCCAGACTTCCGGTAACAGGTCTACTACCCGTTATGGTCGGGCTTCGTAATGAGGCCTTGTATGTCATTCACGTTTACGTCATTGTCTGTGAAGGCTACCACACGCGCAATCAACCCCATTGCCTGCAACCCGCCTCGCTTCTCCATCTATGGCCCACTCCTGAGCACTTTGATCGGATCGCATAACAGTACATTGGTACAATATCCTGCCAAACTACGAATCATACATTTGTTTGATACCCATCCTTGTCACCCTGCCTTGTTCCTCACGATTCGGGTTCGATCCGAAAAGTGTTCACGCCGTTGAACTTCGATGGCGGACCCGCTCTCTATAATAGGAGCGGTGGGTGCGGTGTCTAATACAATCGAACTCGTTACCAAAACTTTCAATGGCTTGCTCGAAATTCGAGGTCGGTGGAAGGAGGCTGATCTCGCATTCATTAGCCTTGTATCTCAACTTTCAGTACTCTGTACAGCATTACGTAGAATCAAAGAGTGGATGAACAATGACATGATCATGGATCCAGATGAAGAGCTGCTCAAGAGCCTCGACACGTCGGTATTTTGCTGTGAATTGCTCGTGGAGAAGTTCGACACGTTCCTCTCTGATCTGCACTGCAGCCCTCAGGGGACTTTGGATTTTTCTAGCAAAGCAAAAATGCTATTTGGTAGCAAGGACCTTGAAGAAGTTCAAAAATTAGTTGAACGGCAAGTTGTTGCTCTGAACTTGTTACTCAATGTATTTATTTGGTAAGATGGAAATTCATACTCGATGCATGCAGCCTTCTGATTCTATGAAACAGTACAAACACGATACAACAGAAAGCTTTCCTCCGAATCCCAGAATTAAGAAGAATCATTGAACAAGTAGAAAATGATTCTGCCTCATTGATTGTTCATCGCGATTCTTCGTCTATCTTCAGTAATGAAACGGACAACTTCTCCAGGTTCTCGATCCGCTTTCATTTCGACGAAGAGATCCTCGTCACTAAAGTATATGACAAGTTTATCCGGAGCTCCGTTAGAAACGCTCATAGACGACGAAAGGCCTTCACACCACGGAACGACGGCTATGCTCCTCAGCGTCGGCAAACGGCAACGGACCAGGGACATAGGGTCACCGACAGGGAACGATCTAATATTATTGATCGAGAACTACGGAAGAGTCAAATTATTTCTCGTAGCTACTTTACCTCTCTGGTGTTTGGAGATTTTACTAGTGGAAAGGAGCGCATCTTGAATCAGATGAAATGCATCAATCAGGGCGGCTATACAGCCACAGAGCGAATGCAGTATCGACGCCCCATCCACGAAACAGTCATTGAGTGCATCAAATTTCTAGTCGATTGCATGAAGATGATGGGTATGTTCCCCGAGTTAGAGGTTAATAACAACCACTATGTCTTTCTGCTCGACTATGTCTATGACGATCCCGACGGACCACTCGAGACGAGGATCGGCGACGCAACTTACTCCCTTTGGAATGATCCTGGTATCCAAAGAATGTTTGAGCATTACCATGACTTTCATACAATGGATTGCATAGAATAGTGAGTTATTCTGTTTCCGCACCCGAGCCGGTACTAAGTAGGTGAAGTTTCTGTAGTCACATTCAGCGAATTGCAGCTCCGGGGTACACGCCATGCGACGCCGATATACTCCAGGCTCGCATTAAGCCAAACGGTATATATTCTACAAGCCTTTATCAAGGTGATTTGACATTCCAACTCTCCGCTGCCGATCTGGAGGCAGCGCGCAGTATCAAATGGCTTCATCAGTTTGAAGACGTACCATCAATAATATTTGCCGTAGACTCATCATGTTACGACCAAGCTCCTCAGAAAGACTCGTCTCAGAATCAGATGAAAGAGTACATGGACCTCTTTGAACGCATCATCAATTTGAACTGGTTCAAACACACCACAGTCATATTACTCTTCAGCCATGTCAGCATCCTCAAGAAAAAGCTACTGATCTCGCCACTGGGTGACCATTTTCCAGAGTTTGGTGGTGGGCAGGATTTCCAGGAGGCTACGAAGTTTCTTACGCAGAAATTTGTTCGGCTCAATCACATCAATAACCGGGGTATGAAATGCCATTTCACAGATGTGGATGATCCGTCGATCCTGCAGTGGACAATGGACACTCTGAGAAAGGTGATTCTAAACGCCAAGGTCCGTTGTTCTGTACTTCAACAGGTACCTGATCCGCAATTTCGTGGGGGATGCATCGCCGACGGAGTTCACGTTGAAGAGGCATAGGGACATCGTAGAAAATAACATACGAGTTTTCTTACTTCATAAGCGTCCACACTGGTCAGCAGCGCCGAATGTAGACGGTTTGTTGAAATATGTCATGGAAAATATAAACACAATAAGAAGAATTCTACATCACTTCCTCTTCTTGCAATGCATCACTTGATGCTTTCCAAGCCTGGTTGAGCCTAGTCGACCCCGCCAGGAGGTAGAATGCGTAACACAACGGAGCATACTCGGCCTTCATCGTCAACACTCGAACCAATAACCACTGTGCCACTCCCTCAAATCTGTATACTAGGACACCAATAATCAGCCGTACAACTATACTCCTTAATCCCAATCTCATCCTTAGCCTCAAAGCTTGTCTCTCCATCCCTAAAGCAAACAAAATCCTCATTATCCATCTTCGCCTCACCGGCAATCTCTCCCTTCTCCAGATCCGAAGCCGACGACTCGATATTACTCGAAAAGCTCGACGAGCCTCCGAGTTTCGCGACACGTTGCGTACCCTCCCATGGCGCTGCTGGGTTGCTGACTTCGGCAATTTGCGTTGGGTTGCCGTTTCTTGATTCTTCAGCGGGCCCGTTGGCGTAATAGCCTACTGCTGTGTAGGTTGTCGCTGCGGTGGTTTGGCGCGGGCAGATGATGATTAGTGGACATCTGTCTATGAAGGATTCCTTCGTGCAGGTGAGGAGGTAGAGGTTATGTTTTGAGCCCATCTTTGCGGCGTTGGTTGGGGCCGTGTAGACGATATTGGTGAGGCAAGCGAGCGTGAGAATGAATGTGGATTGAAGAAACATCTTAGCAGACCAATGTCAAAGTGTAAAACTTGCTATATGTATAGAGAAGTAAGCCTGTTGCCGAGGGAGAATCAGAAAGTGCGATGGTCAAGAGACAGACTGACTGCGAGCACGTTAAGGACTGGGTATTTCTATCTAAGAGTCAGGAAGCTCAAGCGGAGGTTTACAACCGTCGTTTTCACCAATATGCACTGTGACGGCATGCTAATAACACCTGCGCTGAGTTGAGTTCATGATGCAATGTGTATTTGGGCATTTATTGATCAAGAGCCGGTAGGACCGGGTATATGGGAGGTGTACATATGAATCCCCACACTCGGCCATTGTCCACGTTGTTTGCTGCAGGTTGATCCCTGCCGTTTCAGGGTCTGAGCCTCAATTTATACTTCTCTGCTCCGTTGTCCCATTGAGGCTTCGCAATGCTGATCGTAATACGCAAGAGGGAATATTTCTCCGAAGGTGGGAGGTGTTCATTTATTTCTGGGCTGTCTCCCTCCGACGCTTTTGTTTCGGCCGGCTGAAGACTAGAGGTATTTCCTGACCATTAGTACATTTCAGTTGGTTGCGCAAAGCACAGTCGTTGCTTTTTACGTGCCATATAAGGATGGTCAACCATTTCGATGCTAAGCGCATAGTAAACTCCTGCTGTTCAGTTTCCACTAATGAATTTGTATCCTATCCTGCCTTTCTGGCAAGCGGTGCGCTTTACTGGTACTTCGAACTTAGCAGGCCGACGTCATAAGGGAGGCTCGGGAAGTAAAGTGAGACACCACCCGCGAATCAGATTCTCGTTTGCTTATATATTCTTGCAAGGCCCTGGCTCCTACTTTGTACAGACTGCAGCCCTAGTGCCCAACAGTTTGCGTGCGCCTATCGGTCAACTACCGAAAGTGTGACCAAGCCTCGGCCACAGCTCAGAGCAATTTGGGGCATCAGCATAACTTAATTCTACGAAGTTATTCACACGCTAAAGGTAAGTGTGATAGCCATGGGAGACTGCTGGGAGCCCGACTGGAAACATTATTGAATATTTAGATGTGTTGAGTTGCACGTGACTAGACAATGACGCACCCAGCTACGGCTCGGGATACACTGAACATGTATTCCTCCAAAATTTGAGTAATCCCATCTTAACTAAACATTCTACAAAACACTTTTGTGCGGCACTTATAGCGCGTGCGAGAGCGTGAACTTTCTAAGATCTGCGGGACTTTTACTCGCACCGTTAGCTTTTTCAATCTCCAAACCACGCGAAAAGCCCTCCATTATACTCCACCAACTGGTCCGTAAACTGCGCCTGGTCAAATCCCCAAAGTTTTAAGGAAGTAAGCCTCCAAAGGAATTCCCCCAAACGCTCACTAAACTTCTCACTAGAAACCCAGTCCCCTTTACTCTCGGCCTCCCACTTCCTTTTTCCTAATTTAACCAACGCAATCAAAGCAAGCGACTTCTCTTCCTTGAAAGACTTGAGAGACTGTAAATGAATTCCCCATTCCTCACCGTGGGAACCGGAAAATGAGGTTGTGGACCGGAAGTCTTCGAGTGCGGAGTGCATCGTTAGCCATTGTTTGAGTAAAGGGAGATTTTTGGATTGGTCCGAGTCGTGTGAAGCAGATATTTCGTGGACCAGGGGAGATAGTGCTTCCACCTGTTCTTGAGATGGGTTACTTTCTCGCAGTAGATTTATTAAGGCGATGAAGAGGTTTCTACGTTGTATTTCGTTGGCTGCTAGTGATGTGTCGGTCGTAGAGTCTATCGTAGAGCTTTTATCGGTGGCTGAGTCTTGCACTATGGCATTATTTTCAGCAAGATGCTCGGGTTGATGTGAATTGTGGGGCGAAGTTTCAGCTTCCAACTCTCCTTCTTTAGTGGACTCGTTGGTAGAGGCCCCAACAAGAACACCAGCTTGAGTTGGCGTGTTACTCTGCGCTGATGCCGCCAAATCATTGCCTTTCTTTGTCTTTTCATGTTCAACACAGACACAGGCAGGTCGGTCTGTCTGATTCAATTGGTTCGTCTCCATTCCAAGCCCCAGCCCTTCTTCCAGGTCACGTAAATTATGAACGGAGAGGGGTCCAAAGAGCATCTCATGATCCCTAGCATTTCTTTCTATCTCTTCGATGAATTGACCTAGTTCATCGTCTTCCCATGAGTTCGCAGCGCTAAGCGCCCCAGAACTTCCACTACGACGGCGTGGGCTTGTATCAGGAGTGGTAGTCTTATCAGCCTCGTTCTGTCCGACGACTGAGTCGAAGTCCTGAACCTCTTGCTCTGCCGAGGATGTTGCAGAATGTTCTGTAACGGGTATCTCTGTATTAGGAGGTACGCTTTGCGCGACAACCTTTTGTATGCTTTGGCCGGTATCGACGCTCATTCGCTCTGTTTCAACAGCTGCAGGAAGGTGCTGCTCCTTCGTCGTTTCCCTCATCACAGTTAGAGGCACTGACAAGGGCTTGTTTCGATCCGGACTCTGGTTCTCGTCTGTATCTGGGTTGCCGTGACCGTAGTGCAGCTTCACAACCTTGGATGGTCTCTGTGTGCTTTGTATTTCATGACCAACATCACGAGTTCTTTTTCGCCTCGTTTGAACCACAAAAGTATCTTCGTCCGAACCTAATCGATCGGGAATGTATTCACGATCATTCAGATCTTCGATCGAGACTGTCTCGGAGTGAGTAGTAGTCGACTGCCCTTCATCATCCGTGACTTCGCCGAAAACGCTGTCTCTTGTTGTGTTCGAATCGTTACGGGCACACGAAGACTCATGTACTCCGAGGTCCACGTCGGGACGAGAGACTATAACATCTTTCTCCCCCGGTGGTTCTGGTAGCATTCTCGCAACGGGTACTCGTTGCTGTGGCGGCGATACCTCGCTCGAAATATCCTTAACCGGGTATAAGCTCTGTTGGCTGTAGGCTGTGTTTTCGGCATCAGGCTGGTCACTCTGGAGTATGATTGTATCGTCCTCTGGACCAGCTTTTGAGGGTCGCTGTGATTTTGCATTTTTAGCCCTGACCATTATCCAGTCGTGGACGAGAATGTGGATTCTATAGAGTCTGTTTTGAGCAGGACTCGATCTTCTAGAATAGGAGGACTTACTGCTCTCTATGTTGGGCGAGGTTATAGTACAAGTGTGCGGGATATAGAGCAGTCAGTTCATCTAGTAGATTACTCCTATCGTCTCCCCACAAGCTGTTCCCGACGACGACAGTGAGATAGTCATCCAGGCGTGATCCAAGCAGAGATGTGCTTCCGATGGCCGAATCCAGCTGCTTTCGAGTAAACGTCTTGGCGACGTATTGGACAAGCTCCTCGGTATTCTTTTGGAATTCTCTCTGTGCAACGCTCATTTTCGGTGGCCCTGCTTGAGCCTTTCTGGCGAACCCCATCTTCTCGATGATATCGTGAATCTTGGGAACTGCTGGTTTTGGGATCGTACGTCGACGTCTGGTGAGGGTAGATTGCTGCATGATGTAAATATAAGTAGTACGCAACGAAGCTAGGGGCAAATGAGTTGGAGATGCAAAGTGACCTAGAATTAGTGTCTATCTAGCATTTGAGCGGATAGTGCCTTTAAAGCGCGAAGTCCTAGAGAAATATTTAGAATGCATAAGAAGACGATAGAAATCGCATATCAAAGACTAAATCTCCCTAGTGGAAGAGCAACAGGGGCTAGGGAGTATGACAGCAATCTAAACCTGCAACACTTTTTCCTTTCAACAGTTCGCCGGGGGCGTCGGGGAAAGCGGAACAATTTTTCAAAGCAAACAAAAGCAATTCATGAAAGTATTGGACCCCGGGGAAGCATGGAAACGAAGCCGACGGTCTGTACAGGGAATACTGTACTCTAGGCAGGAGAAGCATCGAACGGAATTTCCTAATTCAGCGTGCTTCGCATGGGTGATGGTAACACAGCATACGAACAGATCAATCGCAGGCCACTCAACGTAATTTACACGATTCGTAGGTATGGCAGAGTTTTGCGGATGCATGGGCATGTGCCAATGATGGTGCTGGATATGTGCGCCATGGCTGCGGCACAGTGTTGTTGGAGCATTTGCATCACCGATCAACGTGTTGAGCGCGCCTCCACCAACGAAGCTAGATTGATGTTTTGCATATGAGGTACACGACTCTATGCAACTTTGTTTCAGAGTTGGGACTCGTTTATACTGAATTTCATGTGAAAGTAGCGCTCTAGACAGAGTTAAGCGGCCCTGATGCAACTGGATCAATTCAGCCTTGCTTCAACACGTCAGCCACTATGTGCATCGTAAAAAATGATCAGATCACATGTCAACCCAACCCGACTCCCAAAACATAACAAGAAAAAAAGCAAAAGAAGAAAGCAACCAGAGCCGCATAAGCACACCGCCATCTCCATCTCCATCCCCATTCCCCAAACCCACAGCCTTCCCTCACGCCTCCAAAACGCCACAAACCCCACCCCAACGCCACCACCCACCCCCTCATTTATCTCACGAAAAGCAAATATCCCCACACACCAAATCCTACGAAGAAGGAAAAGAAAAGAGAAATCTAAAGCCACTAAGCCGTGCTTTACACGCCACACAAGATTAAGAAATGAGGATTGAGCGTGGCTGGTGGGCGTTAAGCCCTATTGAGGTTATTAGGACATCTGAGCTGGGTGCTGAGGATGGGGACTTGGGGGGTGTGTATAGCTTTTTTTTTCCAGCTGATTGGGGTTTGCGGACTAGATACTTCGTGATGTTGTAGCTAAGTAGGAATCTATATGCGGTTATGTTATATAAATAACATTTAGCGCTAGGGTTAGAAAGGGAAGTAGATAGTTGTATGATGATCGGAAGTTAAGCGGTGAATAAAATGCCGAGTACGGGGAAATTACGGACGGGGAGAATGTAGGTCGCGATCGCGCATTGTTTTAAGCACTGCTTTCTAGGAATGTCTAGGGGATAGATGTGAAGGATTGAATACTGAAGCTGCATGGAGAGAAGTATTCCAGCGATGGCGTAGCCACGTGAAAACAGTCTCGGAATTCGACGACATTAATGCGCAACCAAGCAAGCACTCTACATCAACATCACAAAGCCATTTACTCAAGAAAAAAACTAGTCATTGCCTGAATCGAATGATATTAGATAATACTGCAAATTATCCGAAACCATCTAATGTTATAAAATATTTACAACTAATGAGTAGAGCCATAACAGCATTTTCTTATTCTTTTCTTTACATAGATATTAATACCGATTCGGTTTTAAGTTATTTAGAAGAGCTTGAAGCCACCCTTAAGCTGCTTCTGGAAGACGCCAGTAGGGTCGTACTTCTTGGCCACGCGCCTCATGTTTGAGACGGACTCGTCGCCGTAGCCCTTGAAGGGGTCCTGGAACCAGGCAGCGAAGTTGAGGTAGATGTAAGGGTGGGAGACGCCCTCTTGCTCGGTCAGCTCGTCGATGCTGGTGATGTAGGATTCGAGGGATTTGTAGAGGTCGTCGGTGGCGGTCTCGTCGTCATAGTAGAACATGACTTGGAGGAAGATGAGCTTCTCGGGCTTGGAGTCGGCCTTGAAGCCGAGGGCGTTGGCCTTCTCGCCGTCCTCGGACATTGGTGGGATGGATTGGAAGGTCAGTTCGGAGGAGAGCTTGGCGTCGAAGTATTTCTCGCCGATGGCTGGGACGGTGGTCTTCCATAGATCGTGGATCTTGTGGCAGATGGTCTCCGAGACGTAGAAAGAAGTAGTGGCCCAGATGGTTCTGTGATTTCAGTTAGCACAGATAAGTGGAATGAGAATGAGGAGGAACTCACCCCCTGGTAGCAGCCTTAACAGCCAAACCAGCAGTCCTGGACAAGTTGGCGACGGGAAGGGGCATCAAACCACCACCCAATTGAGGTTGGATCTTAGTGAGCTCCTCGAAAGCACCCGGTGCAGCCTCCAGGTCATTGTAAAAGAGAGTGCTTGAAGGAGTAAAGTTTCCAGAAGTGCTGTTGTAGTTGATGGTGACCCATCCAGCAGCAGCATCGTCGTAATCGCCGCTCTTGAAGTTGGTGAAAGCAGTGACAACATCCTCGGCGGCTTGAGGAGCATACATGATCCTGCCACCGTAGGTCTCGGCGCCCTCGAACACCTTGATATCGAATCGAGTGACGATACCGAAGTTGTTCTGGCCACCCTTGAGGGCCCTGAAGAGGTCTGGTCGGTGAGTCGCGTTGGCATCAACGATCTCTCCGTTGGCCAAAACGAGCTCAATGTTCTCGAGGTAGTCGCAAGCCCAGCCGAGTTCAGGGGAGCGGAAACCAATTCCACCTGGTTCAATTGTTAGCATTTCGTGAATTGAAGTCAATTGAGCAATTTAAACCCACCTCCGGTCAAGAAACCAGCAACACCGACAACACCAATACGACCCACCATTGCGGATAGGTTGTGTGGTCCAAGAGTATCGTAGACCTCTTGCGAAAGAGCACCGGCACCCACGTGAGCGACCATTCCGTCGAGCTCAACGTCATGTAGACTTTGCATGTCAATTGTGACGCCATTGTCGATGTTGTTGAAGCCAGAGTTGGCATTGTGGCCTCCACCCTTCACGGCGAACTGGGAGCCACGGTCACGGAGGGTGTTTACAGCGACGGAGACATCCTTGGCGGATTCTGGGCGGACGACGCAGTTGGGGTGAAGCTGCAGCTGCGTGAATGGGTATGAAGTAATAGTAGCATTATAGGTATCTGATGAAGGAAAGAAAACGCGCTCGGGAAGAGCTTGGGAAAGAGCGTCACAACATGAAGTTGGGGAGTTGCCACGCGTCGGGAGAGCGACGGCGACTGAAACGAGTGTACCAAAGAAATATGACCTGGAGAGATGCATCTTGAAGCTTGATCGACGGGATACTGAGCGGTAACGAATGTTTACATGGGAGGCGAGCTACTTTTATATTAGTACTGGGAGAATGATCCGCCCCATGGATTATTGGGATCTTGTTCTCTCGTAATTCTAATTGCAGGCTCAGGCTCAGCTCCCTCAGCCCTCCGCCATGGGGGAGCTTCTCCCGAGGGGCATTATTGAAGCATCCAAGTTCTGCTAACGCGACTAGAGACAAGACGGGCGAGCGAAGTTTACAAGGGACCCTGTTTGGGAAAACACGAGGGGAGCTAAATCCCGCCGTGGCGGAGAGCAGCTGACAGGAATGGCCAACTGCCCCTGTATGGCGGCGGGGAGCCGATACTGGGCTACGCTGAGGCTACGCTGAGGCTGCGCTGGCACTCGCTGGCACTCGCTGGTCAACGCTGAGCTCTTTTGCCAAGGTGACCAGTGAGCTGTATAAGGTTACTGCGCCCAAAGCTTAGCGAACAGCTCACTGCCGTACCGGTGTAGGATCTTCCATATTGGATTGAAGATCAATGCAGCCCCTACATCACAAGCTCCAGGCAAACCAACAAGACTGTCCGCAGAACCGACTCGGGAAATGACAGTTGATCAAGGGCAAGCTTGGAGAGTTTCAAGCAAGTCCTGCCATGGCGCTAAATCTGGTGCCTGGTTGCCATAGCCATATGTGCCATAGCATTCGCTGATGGCAGCCAAAGGGATGAGGGGCCTGAAGCTTGACTTTGCCGCGAGGCTGAGTTTAATCCTAGGTGTACCATACAATTAATTGTCCTATGAACCCGCGCGAGCAGTAGTATGTACCGACTATGGGGACCAAGCCGGCAAAGTCCTTCCTTTCTCTTTTATTGAATTGAGGCCTGACGTTTGTGGCGCCCCATACTCGTGATAGCCCCAAGCGCCTCGAAAAGGAACAGGGTTGCAAGGGATTTGCCCAGGTTCTCCTCTCCTGGGCCCTCCACTCACGACGGGGTTTTTGTGAGCCCTTTTGCTTGCCTTTGCGCAACTTTCTCCAGCCCAGAAGGCTTGTTGTTGGCAAAAGGTGTAAATTTAGATCTTCCAATCTCTCCGAACCCGAGTACCGGGGCGGTTTTCTTGTATTCACCCCCTCATAGCCACCACCTGCACGCTCGCTTGCACGTATATTGTGCGAAGTAGTACCGACACGAGAGAGCGCTTCTCCAGTACCATTGTGCTCTTTCGTCGACGCGCCGTCATACCTTTGGTTTTGCAGGAGTATTCACACACTGAATTCCTCGCAAAATTTGCAAACTTCTGTTCAACTACGATTAACGATGCAATTCAGGGGTTACCTACCTACTCGGTACCTATCCAGCCAAGCAACATAGTACCTCTTGGCCTCATTCGACCTTTTTTTCGAAGCGGCAACGGCCAACACTTGACTCCGCTAGCAAACCATGCACTCCCTCCCTTCTCCCTACCACGTTAATTTCCCAAATGCGCGTTTAACATTTCAAGTTGTATTCTACGGGGAAATGCCCGTTTGGCTCTGGTGTGCCCATAACGCTTTTTCCCATAACGGTCTTGCTGACAAGAACTAATGCATGACATATGATCGCTGGTTCGTCCGTCTTTCGCTTTCTCTGCTTTTGCTGCTTGCGCCTTGCCTTGGCCTCACGTTGTTCTGTGTAATAATAAGTAAGCCAGCCCTGGATGGGTTCCTTGGGCTCCGGTACGCCCCGTGATGGGATCCCCCTATATGTGCTAATTGCTGACACGCGCCTTTAACCGTTCCAGTCGCTGTTCAAATGTCAAAAGAATCTAGAATCTAAAGTCTAGGCGAGGGGTACTTGGTAGGTACCTCCTTTACAGCTTTATGGAGTACGGAGTACCTTGCGACATGCTCTTGGTAGCTGCCTGGGAATACGGGGCAATTGGCTGATCTTGACTCCAGCTTTGAGGGTCACACAAAAGTACTCGGTGCCCTGACTGCATTTATTGAGGCCGTTATTTCACCGGATCGTTCGGAGTAGGATTCCCATGCCGTCAATCGCAACAACGGTTCTCACCGCCGCCCGGGGAATGTCGTCAATCGATTTCTGTTGTCGCATGAAACGACTCCCCGTCTTCACCATACTTCAACAACCCTTTTGCGCGCAGATATTATGATATTCTTCAATTGCACGCTAACCCGCAGTTCCACCTCGCGCTACTCACAATCCATCTCGGAAACCCGGCATCAATCGTTCATTTCGTCCAAGAACTGCGAGACCTGGAGATCAACAGCTACGCGTTGTCAAAACGATGAGCGTCCTGCATCAACCTCTACAACTACATTCGGCAAACCTACACAATGCGCTGGCCGGCTCTCCATCTCCAGACCTCCATTCTCTGACACACGATGGTGTATAGGCATGCTCCCACCTACCCAGGATTCTGCTGCGAGAGTCTGCGATTCCCCGCACCGATGCGCTTCGGACCTCATCCATGTCCTGTCCTCAACAGCCGCAGGAAGAAAGCCGTTGCTGAAGGTGGTCAGCGAGCAAGGGTAAAAGACCGGGTTTGAAAACACCTCTTTCCTCGGGATACGAAATATCGCTTATCCATCCTTATTCACATATCCAGATACTCGTGGAGCGTATACAAAATATCCTTCTTCGGGGTATATATCTCTGCGTAGGTTTTTAATAAAAAGAAGCTTCGTGGATGGCACGCCTCGTAGGGCCAGCGACCGATGGGACGCCCGAATTCCTGCGCCTTGGATTTATTCGACACGGAATGAAGTAGCCGGACCATTGTTACGGTTCTGGGGTTTGATGTGTGTGGGTCATCTTGCGAGATATTTATTCAAGAGTATCCCTCAAGCTAGGCATTGTTGAGTCGATATGGATATAATTTCTCGCGCGCGCACAGTTTGGTAACACTGTGCCGGGTCACCGCGACCCTGGATAAACCCTACCTACCTAGAACAGGACCTCGATTGACTTCTCTTAATATTCTCCAAGGGTAGAACCTGATCCCCAACTAACAGAATACTTTCCTTAGCTACCAACAATGCCAGCACGGGAGAAACAGAAACGCATATTCAGACTGAACCTAGAATCTAGATTGTACCATTATCAACAGTATAGCCGCACTCCGCTTCATGTCAACGCTCAACTCAACCATGCTACCATCAACATACCACACAAACTATACGCTCGAAAAGCCTCCCGAAGCTCGTGTATCTGCGAACGATGAATGTGCAATGAGGACAGGCCCGCTGGCCTTCATAGAAATGCCAAGTCGAGTCAAGTCAAGTCAAGATAACATACTCCTTATATTCCAAGTCAAACTTATCTTGCAACCGGGTTAACCACAGAACCCTTCCCGCCATCAGGTCTTTACCTGCTCCATGCCCTTCCTACTCGATGACCCCACTCCAACCTAACATGATTGAAATCTAACACAGCACAGTGTGGCACAAGGGGAACCGAGAATGTACTATTACTTTATTCTAGCTAGTGAATATACACCGTTCCGCTTGCATCGCTACTTACTCCGCTGCTGCTGATATACCCCGTACTCGTCATCGGAAGGCTTTGTTACTCCATCCACCTACTCACCCATCTACTCACCTGTCAGCCTACTAGTGTAGCTGTCTGTCTGTCAGTCTGGTGATAATGATAGTTACACTTCGTCACTGCAACTAGTGTCTTGTAGTGGTGTATATGATTGGCGAATAGGATTTGGTGTGGGTTGGGCGATGGGACGGAGCGCTAGATGGAAATGGGAGGCGGAGGAGAGGGTGGCTTGTGGTTGGCAGTGTTGGAGGGAGGGAGGTGTGGAGGGGGTTGTATGAGGAGGATGTAATAAGTATGGGGGAGAGTAGTGCTGTGGGGAACAGCAGGAGGGCGGAGTAGAGTTTGTCCCTAGCCTAGGTTGGAGAGTGGTGATGGAGGTGCAGATGGGTGTGTGGGTACGAGGATAATGGTAGGTATATAGGAGAGGTATAGTACCGTAGGGAAATTCATGTAGGGAAAGTGCTGATGGAGGGCGGGGTGCAGGAAGCGAAAACTTTGGGGGACGCCAGAGTACCGGAATCTAGAACCAGTGAGGGCTCTTATGACTAGGGAATTCTAATGACAAGCGTCGATTTTGCAACGAAGTTCAGAGAATCGGATGGAAGCCTCTGGTCATTATTGTGAACCAAAGCTTTGGAAGCGGGGTGGATTTTGAGGGCGAAGAATCAAGGAGTGCGCACAGGCCATGGAGTTATTGTTGAGGGCTAGGAGCTGTGAGTCGTAGGGGTACTGATCGGTGGCCACGCGAGGCTGGCAGTTCTAGCCTGTAGCAACATCTTGGCGGTCTGTCGAGTTGGAATCTTGTCATTTAACTTTCAATCACTAGCGGAAATAATTGACTTTTCGCACTAAGGTGCTCTGCTTCTCATAATTACAGCCTCGAAGTATATAGCTCGCTCTGGTTGTTGATGGAAATGGGCAGACACCACCTCCACACAAACAGTTATACATTCTACTTTGGCCCTTTCATCTGCACATTACCAATTCAAGATTCAAGTGTTCCAGAGACAGACTCGACTTTTTATTTGATAGAGTTCAAACAAAGTGTCACAACCCAACTGAGGGAGCAAAACATCGACTTTGATTCAGGCGCCAACGTTTACCATGTACAAGACCTTAAATTTGATGCAAACTTGCCACTGTTGGGGTTCCCGATTGCGATGGAAACAGTGACCAATGGCCTTTTCTCGGAAATTGACCAGAATGCCATGTCCGCTCCGCAAGGGCTGGAAGATGAAGTGCTAGCGTCCGATTTTAACGATCATATGCCACTCCCTGACCAGAATACGCCACCCAACGATACCGTTCAGGCTTCCTTCACCTGCAATACGCCTGCATCGTCTCATCATTATTCTCCTTCCGTATCCCTACCAGCTCTAGAGACCCAACCTTTCCAGCACCAATGTGGGCTGGCCCAACCAAGCCGCAGCCAAGTTTGCAACCACAACCCTTCTCAACATCCACCGTCTGTTGTTCGTCCACAGCCATTCATTAGTATCCCTGTTTATCCACCGTTTTCAATTTGCCAGTTCCAAAACTTGATGGTGGGTCTCAGCGAACTGTCCGCTTTCAAAGCAATGTTCGATGTGTTGACGAAACTAGAATACTCAAATTTAATCAGTTCACCTCAAAGGCACAGCCGTCTTCTAGCCAGATGGAAAGATTGGGCCTGTGGTTGACGAATCACTGCTAGAGGACATAGGATATGCGATAACGGAGAGTTTGTGTTGGTAAACAGCAGATTTCGCTCATAGCTAAATTGAATCAATGTTTCGTGTTTTCTAGCAATTTAGCCACTGATGCAAAGCGACACCTTCGTTCTTCTAACGCGATTCAAGTACGGGCTAACAAGAAAAGCGGCCATCCCGTCTATCCTAGCATATCTAATTTTAGTGCATAGTTCACATGTTTTGCCAAGAGTTTCTACATGAAGCATTGAAAGTTTGTCGTCAGATCTCGATTACGGTATTCACACACTTTCGAGTTCTGGACGCAAGCCTTACTTTCTCCAGTCCTCGCTCTCACGGCACTAATATGTGTGATTACTACCAATTTTCCAGGGCACATCTTACTGAAACCAGAGTCAATTCAAAAAGGGATTATCACATCTCGAACACCACGTTAAAAATGTGTAATTTTCCACAAAGTAGATACCACAGGGATGTTTCTCAAGGCAATTTGAGGCCCATCTCTGCGCGGGGTGTTTAGGACTCGAAGTTTCTGTTGCCTGCGGCAGTTGTATCTCCAAACGCTTATTCTGTCTTTAGGCCGAGAATTCCGTAGAATCTTCTCGAGAGTTCTTCAAATGACAAGAGCAGCGACCAACTAAAGCGTCCCCAGTGCTCTAAGTTGTAATGACTGAATTGGCATGACGAGAGTTGTGGATCCCCGGTGTGCCTTTCTACCGCGTTGCAGACCGATCAGCCACGGTTCAAGGTTCTAGTATCCACACTAGTGTAGAACTAATATACCTGACTTGAACATTTTCGACGCGGAAGATCAGGTAGCGTTTGGCTGTTTCGAAAATGGCAGCCGTTTGTTCATGAGAATGGTCTAGTCCCGTGATGTGCCCCATGCCTCCCCTGCGAAAACCGGACCTAGCATCCCCAACGCTGCGCTTGTGCGTTTAGCACGCAGGAAATCGAATGTTTTTGAGTAAATTCCAAGAAAGGCCAAGGAACATGGTCATATATTCACGCAGGTTGTGGTGGTCAGATGACGGTTGTTGCATGCGGCGTCGACACTGGACGTGCCTACGGGAGTCCCCCTCTTTACTCTCTTGTCGGTGGGCACTTGTGAATTAGAGTTGATCCATCTTCTCTAAACGATAGTTGAATGACCTTCTCGTTCTGGATTTACCTTCGTTTCGCATCACTGTCTCTACATCACTCTTCAGCATTTCTCAATGACTATACTGCCTCTTTTCGGAGTTTTATGGTCTTCGATTCGCAACATTACCCTCACATACTCACTCAGCGAATTGTGTGGATCAATCATTCGCTACTGACACGGCATAATAAAAGAACGCCAAAAAACCGCCGTAAGGCGAACATCTCAATGATCGCTTCATTATGACCACTGTACCATTCGTTCATCCAGAGCCTGTCGACCATGATCTTTACGTTCTGTATCCTTCGGGTCTTTACGATGCCCTACGTTTGAGTTCACCATGATGCGTCGGCTCCCAAGCAGTTCTTGATCTGCCAAGTTAACAATAAGCCAAGTTAGACCATTGGGAATACGCCTCAAATACCTACCGTACTAGCTGTTTGCAAAAGGGATTCGATAATGGAGAGTCAGAAGTATATTACTAGACACGTCTTCCCATTCATGATCCAATCCTCGGATTCGACGTGGAGAAATACAAGCTCAATCGACTAAGAAATCGCTTATTGCCAATAGAGACTGTGTTTACAAAACCTCCTTCGCAGGTCAGGATTTGTAAGGATCAAACCCTTCACTCCACCAGAATGACTCTTGAAAGAGAGTATTCACATATCAGTTAAATCTCAAAATTGCTCCATAAAGCTCTGCGAAAGCTTCATGTACGATCTAACTCTATTCATTATTCCGAGGCTGTCAGGCTAGAGTTATTTTTTCGATAGTAGGCCGACGACGAACAACACGCCAAGCGTTGACCACGATCGACACTAAATACACCAGTACAAACTCTGGGGATCAATTTGCGGTAATAAGATTATTACGCCCGGCCACGTATAAGACCAGGTTCTATCTGCAGCCTTGTCGGCTCTGCAGCTATGCTTGCTGTATTTAAAATCCCTTTCAAGCCCCGCGATCTCGCAATTGTGCAAAATCTCCAATTTCCCTTTTGTCACACGACAGAACACTTGCTTATTTCATATTTTTTGCCTTTAGACATCTCAGACGGAATCATGACGCTCGAATTTGGCTTCTGCACCGAAGATGATCTTCTTCGTGCGTATGAAATCATCTCAATCGCCTTCGGCCACGCCCACGCCTATGTCGAAGCCGTCTTCCCCGACCATCATACCGATAAAGGACGAGAAGACGGAGCAGAACGGCTTCTACACGCTCTGCAAAACCTTCCCTATGTTCGCTTGTGCAAAGTAGTGGACACGGACACCAACCAGATGGTCGGATTTGCCAAATGGGACATTTTCGAAGGCTTCGTGCCTCCGGATTTCGTGAGCTTACCCGAAAAATACTGGAAGGATGAGGATGCGAAGGCGTATGCGGATTACATGTACTATGAATTTACGCGCAGGCGATGGGCAATGGTCAAGGCAAGTGAGGGTAAAATCGTTTGTAAGTCACACACTCAAAAAATACCTCATTGAGGATTACTAAATGAAGAAAGCACTGGATATTATGTGCGTTGACCCCGCGTATCATCGGCGGGGCGTTGGGTCGATTCTTATGAAATATGGAGTTGATGAGGCAGATCGTTTGGGGGTGGAGGTAAGTTGCATGATGCTGCGTGCTTGGCGGACATGGCTTAGGTACTGACAATTCGGTAGGCTGTTGTTGAAGCGTCCAGAATGGGTCGATACTTGTACGAGACTTTTGGTTTTGAGATTCTAGAGGATGTACTTATCAAGAATCCTCCGAAGCAAGCTGGTCAACAGGAACAATTCATGCACTGGATGAGTAGGCCGGCGAAAGCTTCTGTGAGCGAGTCGAACGGAGTCTAGATTCATAATACAGTTCTTGGAGATTGGCAGCAATGTATACTTCTGTCAATTTTTGATCGTGGCTTATGTTGATCATGAGTTCTTTTTTCCAATCAGGGCCATGGGAATGCCGGATGTGCATCGAAGCCCGGACGTCATGCAAACCCCGCCATGCAGGTCTGATTGTTTTCGGGCTTGTAGCCAGGTATCTGCAAGCCATCTTTCAAATCAGGGTCCAAGAAAGTTGAGCACCCATGTCCGGGCGTATTACTTTTTCTTAAAGGCCGTGATCGGTGAAAACACCCAGTCACTACCAGAGCGTGGAATGGACCCCTTTGAAAGAGATTCTGCAGAAGGAAAATAGGAATACATAATGTATATTTCGTTTCGTATAACCATAACTGAGGCTAATACTCGCTGTGAGCTCATGATTGCATTCGCCACTGTCTTGCAGCTAGAGCGCGTAGGCTAAGGAGAGAGACGGTTATCTTGAAATCAAGACATAGCCCTAATCAACTAATTAGTAAGAGATTCTTCGATGGGCCCTTCACAAATATCGATGTTTCAACGCTTTGAAGTGTCACGCAGAGAGTTGAACTATGATGTTCTACGAAGCACTGCCCTTAGGTGTAGTAAGGTTCTCAGAAGTTCTTGTCTTTTCGAGGAGAGAAAACATGCGAGCGTAGGAACACACAGAAGAGACAGCCATCACCAAGGGTCGCTTTTAGCGGAGAAACGAGTAGCCTGCTGGAACATACGAGGAGAGTATTTGCCTCAGATATATCAGGCGGTGTTTCGCCATGGTAGCCGCCTTGACAAATCGCTGAGCGCCTACTTATTAAGTTGCAGCCCCAGGAACGCCACACTCCCACCGGTCACACAGATCATGTGAGCAGGCAGCTGAGCTTGACCGGATTTTGGGCAGATTACAACAACATGAACGATCGATTGCTCACGTTCTCCTAGGATATATGCGCCGATCTGCTTTGAACCAATATGTCTTATCTTTCGCTCCCCCGTAGGACTGATGCCCTTCATCGACACGCTAGAATCTACCGTGCGGACTCACTGGAAGGCAATCCCGAGTGCAAAGTATGTGGTTCAGCAAGAGCTAAGAGTGAAGCCATGGGTGAAATGTGGGCTCCTTCACCCCTACCTGAAACATTTTTCTGCCGGCTTAGTGAAATGCACAGGAGGTCTCATGTATGCAAAAGATGCCGAGTCCTGTCGAAGGGAATTGCTCATTTCGCCCGAATTTTCTACCCGGGGTACCGCAAGTCTGCCGTTCTTGTCCGATATGATCAGGATACTGAAGAACTCTCTGGTCCCTCACGACGAGGAGGGGGTAGGTCTATTGCACATGTCGCGATCGGCTTGGGAGAGGAACTCGGAATGGTCCCTATAGGCCTACGTATATCTCTTGAAGGTAGGCAAATTCCATAAGAAGCTTATATTGAGTACCAAATAACCCTCTTATAGCTTTACCTCAACCACCTGCTGGGTTTCAGCAAGATGATAGAAGTCAAGACATGGAAGAAACATTCAATAAGATCAGCAACTGGATGGAGATATGCAGTTCCAAGCACAGGTGCAGTACAGGACCTGGCATTTTGCCTTCCAGAGTTTTGAGCATCGCATCGTGTATCATTCAACTCCATGAGACTGATGGCGAGTCTGGCTCATATGCGACATTGAGTCACTGCTGGGGCGATCATCCAAGTTTGATGACGACCACTAGCAATCTCGACTCTCATAAACACGAAATCAAATGGGAGTCACTTGGGCAAACGTATCAAGATGCCATTAATTTAACTCGACGCCTTGGACTTGAGTTTCTGTGGATTGACAGTCTTTGCATAATACAGAACAGCGGTCCTGATTGGGAAGTGGAGTCTGCGCGTATGGCAGATATATATAAGAACGCAACGATCACGATAGCCGCAAGTAATGCACCAGATGGTTCGTTCGGACTTTTTCGGCGCCAGTCAGGTTCTCCTTACATATGGCGTAGAGGAGAATGCAACATGGAACTCTCAACAATACGCCAGGGAAGCAATATCAGCAGCACCTATGATCTTAATCAGTCACCTTATGTTACCTTGGAACACCCTGATCAATGGAAACCTTATGCCATCCCATCATCTGATGGAAAATCATTCTGGATGAGCTTGGAACCGACCCACGACGTCCTAGATCATCGGCGCCGCCGCCCGCCGATCGATATCATTACGCTTGGTATGCCACTCTTCACTAGGGCTTGGTTTCTCCAAGAACGCCTCTTGAGTCCACGCATCATTCACTTTGGTGCCATGGAGCTTTATTGGGAATGCAATCAAGGCATGGTTTGTGAATGTCTAGCAAGAGATGATGACAGGCTTGGATTCATTACTCTGAATAAACAAACTACGGCAAAAGGACTCTACTCCAGCCTAAGCCGTTATTGGTCGCCTTATATCAAATCCACTTTCACAGATGAGTTCGCGGGACTAGTACAAATATACGATTCGATAAATCAAGTGCACGCTTGGAAAAAGCTAGTTGAGGAATACAGTCGGCTAGCATTGACACGGGAAATGGATCGTCTACCTGCTTTATCGGGCATTGCTAACACGCTGTGGGGGGGCTATCTTGCGGGAATCTGGACTAATCACCTTCCCTACTGTCTCTATTGGACCACCGATGCAACCTGCAATGTGTTCATACGGCGCCCATTCCAATATCGTGCACCAAGCTTCTCATGGGCTTCGATTGAAGGCCCAATAAATTACTACGACTGGTTCTCGGAATTCAGAAAATTCTCATCGCCCCCGAAAGGGCGCGTCGTGGCGACTGTACTTGACCATCACTCGACTGCGGAAGGTCTTGATCCTAGAGGCAGGGTCACCTCTGGATCCATTACCTTAAGAGCTTATACCGGTTTCGCTACGGTCACAAGAATCTACACTGTCACCACAAGTACAATATGTGAGATCCGCAGCGGTGATATGGTGCAAACGTTTAGACTTGACATTCCATTGTGTCTCAGCCTAGCTGAACCTACCGAAGTCCAACCGGACGATGGCGTGTTACTTCTTCTGATGGAATGTATAAAGAGAACCGGGAGTCAAGACATCGAGAGATACGGCGCTTATCACCTATCTGCACTGGTGTTGAAGCCAGATAGCCCAGATGAAAAGAGCTACCGTCGTGTAGGTATAATTGGCCCGGCGCATGAAGGTGAATTGGATGACGATGATGGTGGAATTCCTAGTGGCCCAGGCAGTATTCACACACATGCACCAGGTTGGTTTGATAAGGAACTGGACATTCACTTGGTATAATTTCAACTTTTACGGACGATGTTGAAAGCAGTTAGCAGGATCAAGTTCTTCGTGAAATAAAACGAGGGGGCCGTTTACATGCAAGAGGGAGTGCCATCTTTTGTATTTCTGTACATGGTTTGGAACTGAGTCTGGGTTTTTTACCGCTCAGTTTGCTTGGGACGTAGTTCTAGTAGGCCTTGCGAAGTAGGGAAGACTCCAAAATCTTCTTATTTGTGGAACAGAAAATGGTGATGGTGCCCTTTCGCTTTAGAACTACCGGGTCCGGCAAATGGCCTAATAAAGAGTGAACCGTGCGCTGTCTGATTCGCTCGCTGTCGGATATGACTGTGGGTATACATTGTGGCGGTGCCAAAAAGATTGCATGAGAATACCCCATTGGCTCCTGAGAACTCACATTACACCAATGCAATTCTACTCGAAATAAACCCATGACGTGATTCGAGGCCAAAACTTCGGGAATCGATAACAGTCTACGATGATATAAAACACTCAAAGCATCCGGATCGGGCACTTTTGGAAAGCCAATGAACAGAGTACCGATCCTGAACAGGACACAAGATTCGACAAGAGCATTTGCCACGAGCTTTGTGATTCGCCATACCTCCTTATAGTGTAACCTCGGTAGATTTATATGAGGTCGCGATATTAACGGATAATTAACAGATGCGAGCGGATTGGTAGTAGACCCAACCATCATAGATGTTTTCATTATCTTTGTTTTGATCTCGGCTTTTGATCTGGTGGCAAGGGAGTTATCCTGCCTAGAGCAGGATCTTAGAGAAGTCAAAAAGCCATGCACGCCGAAGAATGCTCCTCACCATCCCCTCCTCAAAATCCTTAGCTCTCTGGCTGTGACTACGACCTGTCGCAAGCATGAAGTTGCTATCCTCTGCCCTCACCCTTGTTGGGTTCGCCCAAGCCGGGCTTCGATTTCCGTGTTCCACCTTAACCGTTCAACGTCTTGATCCTGTCGTTGAACCCGGCCAGGCTCCCTCTGCCCACGTCCATCATATTGTTGGTGGAAATGCCTTCAACGCCAGTATGACTGGCGACGTCGGCGAAAGAGCGACCTGCACTACTTGTCAAATGGCAGAAGACTTTTCTAACTACTGGACTGCACAGTTGTATTTCAAACATCCTACGAATGGCACTTATCATCGCGTACCGGCAGTCCCTGTGCAACCCTTGCTAGGAGGTTCGCAGGGCGCTACAGGCGGACTGACTGTGTACTACACCCAGTTCGACTTGAACAGAGATAATCTCAAACAACAACCCGTCAAGGCTTTTCCACCGGTAATGTTGATCCCTCTCCTACCCCAGCGCGACCTGATGGTCTAATATCTCAAAGGGTTTCCGTATGACTGTGGGCAGTCCTGCCGCGACTGACAAACAGTCACACCCTGGCCTTAGTTACCAATGCATGAGCGGAAGCAGCAGAGGTACAATTACAACTAGCATGCCTGAAAAGCCATGTACAGGAGGTATCTTCACGACCCACCACTTTCCCCCGTAAGCAGTCCCACTGATCCTGGAACGGATCTTAAAACAAAGAGCTTTACTGAACGAATTTAGATGCTGGGATGGAAAGAACCTTGATAGCCCGGACCATCAGAGCCACATGTACAACACCGTCAACACCGAGTACTTCAACAATGCTCCTGCGTGCCCAAGTAGCCATCCTGTTCGCGTACCTCAAGTCACTTTTGAGATTACTTGGTAAGTGCACTTTCTTCTATTTTCCGTTTATAATTGCTCAAGGGAAGATCCATGGCGGAATAAATCATCAGAAAAGGTGATCACTAACTTATAATTCCCAACAGGGACACGACGAAGTTCAACAGCATGTGGCCCTCAGGTAGTCCCAATCCATTTGTATGGAGTTTCGAAGGTAACGGATATGGCACTCACGCCGATTACATGTTCGGCTGGAAGGGAGATTCTCTTCAGCTTGCGATGAACAAGTCCGAGTGCTTCTACGACGGCTGCGGATCAATCAAGAAACAAAATATGGCCGATGCCAACAAATGCACCGTTAAGGACATGGTTGGTGAACAGGTCGAAGGATGTAAGTTCGACATTTTTCGTCTTTGCTGTGTTAAAGCTAATATATGATAGGGCTCACCGAGCTTCCTGGTATGGGTATGAAGAAATAGGACTAGGTCAAGCAAAGGCGTGTACGGCGTACTGGCCTTGGCAACTCTGTTCTGCGCTTGGATTTGAATTTCAGATCTAGGTTAAATTGATTGATAGTCCGATGTTAGTTCTATATAGTCACTCCCTCAGAATGCCACTAATTTTTGTACCTGTGTATTCACTTCTTTGGCTTCAATTGTGCCAACGGAATTGACGCTTCTAGTGCAATTATGTCAGATGACGCAGATGAGTAGTCATAACGTGTGTTCGGAAGGATCATGCCGATATTCACGTACCGAAGCACGTGGGTGCGAAGCCAAATCAAAGCATCATTACTAATGTACCGGATCGAGCACGCCGAAAGACCACTGTGCAAGAATCTCGTATCTGGATCGAAAATGCTTGTCCACCCTCCATTACATACATACATGCGAGGAGCCGGCTATTTATAGATCTTGGGCCCGAAGACAAGGTCACTGAGTTCAGAGACAACTTTGCACATGTTTTTGTCTATGTTGAAGCGGGTTGAACTAGGTTCTTACATCGTCGTCTTCGTGGAGGTGTTCGAAGGATTTTTCTTGGCTGAGGAATCCAAGACCGTCGATGTTGTTCTAAATCTACCCAATCCGTAACTAAATGTAATTGCGTGTTGGAAGTTCTGGAAATAAAAAGGGAGGTCCTAATCGATGAATTACAAAAAGGCGTGCGAAATCTCTTGGACTAGGTTACGAGACGTTCGTAGGAGTATATCGCAGTCTGGGAGCTCCTGAGGGCTGGCCATGGACATTCTAGCGAGATTGAGGCAAGTTTTTAATCTCATGAATAGGATCGTGGGTTCATAATCATGTGACTGTTTCACTTGAAGAGTAAAGGCTTAGACATCGAGAAGAATAACAGTTTGGAATGTTGAATTTCGTTTACAAAGAAAAAAAGGAATACTTCACACAGAAAGGCTAGTGCCGGAGACTGCACCTGGCCATAGTTCTCTTAAGAAACACAGGAACCATCGTGTATACACAAGGCATGAAGAAAAGCTAGAGTGCAATTAATGAGCATGCCCATTCGTTGCCGACAATGCCACTGTACGCGACAAGCTGTTTGGGTCCAAAAACGGAGCTTCTCCGATTCCAACAGCTCTATTACCGAATCGCTCCCCAAGCCCATCATAATCAAAGGTCGCGCTATGAAAAGCACTTCTATTGTCCCAAATAGCTAATCCCATGTTAGTCTACAAGTGTATCAAGCCTCGTCAAGGGGAACTCACCAAGATCATTCTCATTCCTCCATTTAAAGCGGACTTGCAAATCATGATTCTCCGTAATCACCGACCTAAATTTCCTAAGCAAATCCTCCGACTCCTCGGCACTCAACTCATTAATATATTTAGGAAACGGACCAAGAGCAAAGATACTCTTCCATCCCGTGACAGGGTTGGTTCGAACCACGGGATGCACAGCCGTGAGATCCTTGCCAACGTTTTGAGGACTTCCACGCTCGTTTTCGTAGATTTTGACGCGCTCTGGATCCGCTTCTGCGGCTTTTATGAAGCCGTCGCCGATGAATGTTGCGGTGAGGCCTTCGAAGAATTTCTGGTATGCTCGTGAGAATCTGTCGTAGATTTCGTATCCAGATGCCCAAAGAGTGTCGCCACCAGTTGAAGGTAGTTTTGTTAGACGAAGAGAGGTGTAGTCGGCGGGTACTGGTTCAAATTGGATGTCGGAGTGCCATTGAGCGGCGTCGTAGCGGCGATTGTTGGAGCGCTTTGCTTCCTCATGGCGGAATAGTTTCTTGCGAGCTAAAGAGCTAATGTGGCTTATTTCCGCATCGCCTACTCCGAACTCGGAGGTGTTGTTGAGAACGGGATGTATGTGCAAGGTAGATGTTGCTGGCTTGCCTGTGGAGGTTCCGAGACGGTGAACCAATTGTTTCTGGAGGTCATCCGAGAGGTTGTCCTGGGCGCGGAAGAAGACAACGCCTCGTTCGGAGACTGATAAGATTCCAGAGTAAGCGCTGAAGCAATGCAAAGGCTGCAGGGCACGAAGTAATGGAGCAGAAAACCGGAAGGACACTTACTAGTGATAGCAAGATCACGAATCAACTGATCGGCATCTTGCGCTTGAAGTATATCGTTCACCACATTCACATCCAAGAACTCGCGACCAATTACAGGGGTAGTATCTTCAAAAGCAAATTTATCAAGCAACCCCGATTTTTGAAGGGCAATGGGACGCTGTGGCTTCTCTGAAACGGTCATTTTGGGTTTACTCGGCCGGTTTGGATGAATTTGCAATGAAGATTCGAGTCATGAAAACTCATGGCGATGTCTTCTTTTATATCGAATTTTTCTTTCTCGGTCTATTATTCGAGGTTCACGATGCATTGTCACGTAGTCGTGTTTTGGGTGGAGAAAGGGATGACGCAAGATGCACACCGAGCACGCAAGATCTTCACGTGTCTAGTGGGCTCGCGAAACGCCATGAGCGCCATCTATTCGCATTTGATTCGTACGTTATTGAATTACAATAGGTATTTCTTCTACTATGATTGGGTTTGCGCGCATGCATCTCAAAAAGGTCATTGTTGGGGTTCGGAATGGGGAGCATGGACAACGCCGATCCAATCACTGTGGACGACGTATTTGCGTAAAGATTAAGAGTGAGTCTTATGCAGTCTGGTACAGTCAGAACTGTATTTGAAGTGCACTTCCATAGCTTTGCTCACTGTAGAAGTCGGCAAGTGGATGTGCACTTCACTCAATGTAAACTGGCCGCCTGCCCGAGCAAATCACATTTGATACAAGCACGAATTTGCAGAGATATGGAGAGAGGTATGTGTAAGTTCATTCTTCATTGATAATTCATCATTTCATCAAACTAGCTGAAGGAAACATGTTGCAATCCCCGCGTGCACTTCGCATCATATTCTATGTTGCGTCATGAATAGTGCTTACAGTCTGTTATGCCATTTCCCCGATCTCGCTGCTGGGCCTCCTCATTCTTTGTGCATTCTTCACACCATCCCCCTCTGACCTGTGTATAGGGAGGTCCCGCGTCGTGTTGTAGGGAAAGTATCGTCTCCTCGATAGTGATGAAATACAATAGCAAAGCTCGGAATCAACCAGTGATAGTAGGAGCGTTCGGGTGGGTCAAGTACGTTGGTTATCCGGGAAACGTTGTTAAAGTGTTCGAGGCGCGGAGACGGGAGGTACGAGCGATCGGATACGTGACGCCGGGTAGCTATTGGCTGCTGTACTGTGCGTTTTGAGTGATTGGATTTGGCCGTTACGTGCGACAGAGCGAGCAGCCATGCCCCGAGTGATTTGAAGAGCGCCGATGCCTGAAGCGACGAGAGAAAGTTGAACGATAGGCTTCATTGTGAGGACTTGGGGATTTCAACAGATTAATGTCAGAGAGTTTTCGTCGGTTCGACGAGAGTGGAGATTTGTTGATTGAGATTGCAGATGGTTGATTTGCAGTAAGTGATGGAGCGGGTAGGAACGCCTCTCTTTTATGTCCCAGTTCCCCCCGCCTTTGTCTCCAGTGAGTCGCGACCAAGTCAATGTCACGCCTGTGTCGAACGGGGTCGAACGACTCGAACGTTCGATGCGAAAGGTGTACCTTACACTACAGCGTATTCATCCAATGGAGGTCACTGATACTGTTACAGAGTCGTCCCAGTACATTGGTACCTTACCCTTGCCACGCACTCCACCAAGTTTGTCCGGCTAGAACTCTCCGAGCGATCAAACGGATCCCAGGAGCGATCGCACAATTCGTGGGGAAGTTATCTCGGTGCTTAGTGCGCGGGGTGACATGTGCGAATGAGAAGACGGTACTCATTCGAAACCCACCAACTATGGCCTGACCGTGGGTTGACGTAACGGTCATGTTGTTGTACAGGAATGTTGGGGAACAGCATTCATCCCTGGGTCGATAGATTAGATCAAGATGTGAGGGCGGGTAATCTGCCATGGACCTCATACGATCATCAAGCGAGCCAAACAACAAATATATGAAACCCTTTACAATCCTCTCTATAAACCTATCCAACTCAGTAGAAGTGCTGGAAAGCAGGTTCATGGACACTTGGTTTCGACGATACCTGGGCGGGAGCCTCGGGTCACAGGGCTTTTTGATCAGGCTGCAATATGATCCTTCACGCTGCTGGCACTGCGAAGAGAATACTTCTGCGTCCGTTTCCTTCTTGCCAAAGGCGTGACCATCTATTGGGTTATTGACTTGACCGATGATACTGCTTCTACCAAAGCCTGTAACTAGACCTAGTTTAGCCGGTGACAAGTCCAAGCGCATCCCGTGTAGGACAACCAAATCCAAAATCCGGATCGCAATTTGCATGTGAATTTGTCTCCAGCTCCGATGCTTACGACAAGGGAACTACTATGATTGGATTTATAAATGTATCTTCATTACTTCTCGCGCGATCTTAATCCATAGACAATCGCACGGGCCACTTGTAGCTACCTAGGTAGGAGATTCCGAGCATACTAATCAACAAATTGAGTGAATCCCGACTTATTGAGATCTCCTAAGATCATTCGCTGCAAGATCTATGCCTCAATCCAATCAGATGGAGAATTGGCTCCAAGCACATTACGTACCAAAAGGGCTACCCAATTACCTATGCACTGCATTCTTCCAAGTAAGTTTTATGCTCTATGCACTTCTGAAACGGGGTCTATGAAGAGTCAACGACTCTATACGTGATCACATATCGCAAAACATAAGCTACTTCGCATGTCGCAAACAATGATTCAAGAAGCTGAACTCAATTCTGCGGGCGTAAATTGGTATTCACTGCTGCGGAATCGCAAGAGCTCGTACGAGGTAAGTTCGTAGCCTTTTACAAGCACGACAAGCAAGCGGCAGGCGGCCCAACGCGTGGCAACATCCCATCTAGGCTAGTTTTGCGCCGTGTTTCCTAAACCTTCCCCGGTACTCCGCAAAACCAATTGCTTGATCTTCAGCTGTCAGTAAGCAAGGACTTTTAAAAGGGAGAGTATTGTACATACACACTTCTACACCCACACTCTCGACTCACACCTTCTAAAAGATTTAAGCAATCATTGTTTTGTAGCGCATCGATCCAATCCCTGACCCATCACCATCATCATGGCGAAACGTGTATACCTAAACGACAGCAGAACCCTCGCCATCGACGGCGGTCCAACATACGCCTATGTATTCAAGGCTGCAAAGCCCGGTAAACCAACATATCTCCTCCTCCACGGGTTTCCAAGTACAAGCTACGACTGGCGACATCAAATTTCCGGCCTATCGCAAGCCGGATATGGGGTCATTGCGCCTGATCTGCTTGGCTACGGCGACACAGACAAGCCCACAGATGTAGAAGAATACGCATGGCTGAATATGAGTAATCATGTGGCGCAGATTCTTGACAAGGAAGGGTTGAAGAAAGTTATAGGCGTAGGACATGACTGGTAGCGCACCCTTCCATGCTGGAAATCAACGTGATGGCGGATCCATTAACGCCCGAGACAGGGGAAGCGGATTACTCTCCCGATTCGCGATTTATCACGGAAAGTACCTCTTGGGCTCGATTCATATGAGCGTCGCATATCAGCGTCCGAGCCATTTCGATCTTGGTAAGTCTTTCGCTGATTAGATATGTATGGATCGCCTATCTCAGACAAAACACTAGATGGGTTGAATAAATTATTCGAGCAAACATTCGGATACCCATGTTTCGCATATTGGTACTTCTTCAACGAACCCGATGCAGGCAAGGTCGCTGATGCTCATGTATGTCCCCCCTCTTACCTTTCACTACTATCCCAGAATTAAGCACCCATCCTAACAAAAAGTCAAGACCGGGGAAAACGACCCCATAACCTCATTACTATACGCAGCAGATCCCGAGTTCTGGAGAAACGTTCTAACGGCTCCTGGCAAGGCGAAAGAGTTTGTTGTGGAGGGAAAACAGTCACCTCGTCCGAGTTGGATATCTGCGGAGGAGCATGAGATTCATAATGAGATTATGAAGGAGGGTGGGTATACGGGGCCTTTTAATTGGTGAGTAACTTTCTGTTCTGCTTGTTCTTGCGTGTAGAAGTTTGGCTTTTAGTGACTGTGGACTAATGGGCTCTCGATAGGTACAAAGCGCAGATTGCAAACACAGATGCTCCGAATGTAGAAAAGGTTGATCCAGAGGCCTTGAAGCTATCTTTCCCGGTCCTCTTTGTCGCTGGGGAGAAAGACTACGTTGGCAGACCAGAGTTTATGCATCATGCCGCGGAAACAGGGAAGAAAGAAGGTATATTGGAGAATATTGAGGTCAAAGTGTTGCCTACTGGGCATTGGATGCAGTTGGAACTTCCAGATGAGGTTTTGGGGATACTTGTTAAGTTTTCCGAGGCTCTTTGAAATGCGCGTAGCGACTTTAACAGGTAGGAAGGTCATGTAAACCTTCTAGAATCAGTATTGGTATTAGTTGATCAAGAGGGTCCAATCGGAAGGGGATCAAGTGAGTGTAGTGCCATATAGTGCATACATTTAAAAATGTTTGAATATACTTATCAAATATCCCTATCTCCATTCCGAAAAAAAAAACCCATGGTATCTAAATCCTCGACGCAAGTTGAATCAACCTATTCACCGTCGAAAAAAGCAAATCCCTTTGAGCATTACGATCCTCACCCCCCAACCCATTCTGCGGCCCCTGTCCCATCCCATTATTAGGCATCGAGAAACCCTCCATAGGCCAATTCAATCCCCCACCCTGCACCTGCCCGTCCGGCGGAACCTGGAAACCGGCCGCGAGCGGGTCGTACATCATGGGTGTATCTGCGGATGATGGAGGCTGGTGAATGGCGTCCATGTGCGGCTGTACGGCGTCGGCGGGCTTCATGAAATGCATTGATTCTCCGCCCATTAAAGCTTCTAGATCTTCTAGGACGCAGTACCGGGAGAGGTTGTCTTGCAGGTGTGGTTGGGGACCGAAGATGTCGGGTACACTGGGGAAGTCTTCGACGTTGAATGAGAATAGGCCATCTGAGTTGGATGATTGGAGAATAGATGTCCCATTTAACCAGTAGTCGGGCTGGTAATTTCCCATGGTGCTGTCGGCGCGTTGGGCGTGTGATCTCATACTTTCGAGTTGTGGTGACGAGGGCTGCACCTGTCCGCCGTGATTGCTTGTGTCAACATCTTCTGCGACTCCATCCATATGGTTCTTAGATTGCTCCTCCAAATGCGATGTCGCGGGACTGTTCAAGTTGTTACGGCTGGTTTGTAATTAGACGGATTGAACTACGGCGAACTAGGGGCAGGAACTTACTATAGCATGAGCAGCATTTGAATGCCAGCTTCCCTGACAAATGTTCGCACATGGGGCTCCCCTGGCTCTCCCGCCATTCGTAAGGCAATCTTCAACACAAGGTCGGACCTTGATCCCAATCGCAATACAATGGAAGCTGCAAACGGAAAAATCGCCGCCCGTTGCGTTGTGGAAACCGCGTGAGGCATCTTGAGAGCTTCTGTGAAGATACGAACGGCTAGATTACACATCAACTGCTGCTGTTGATGCTGGTGTCGTTTCCGCTGTTGATTTGGTCTTTGGAGTCGCGTTCTCGCCACATGTGTCACTAGCAGTAACCAGCAACTGAGTGCTTCATGTACGAGGCACCATTTCGCAGGAGAACTTGCTCCTTCCGGGCACCATTCCTGCATCCACCCCTCGATGTATGTTCTGACCTGCTCTTGTTCAGCATCAAGCAGTAAAGTGTGCCGACCAGCATCACCCTTGCTGATCCGCAGTCGGGCTTCTCGCTGTGAAGAAATGTTAGCTATGTGTGCGCTATCTGGATCATTGAACCTACGTCGAATAGGAATAGGTCATACAAAGCCGCAGGAGGAACACGATCTGGATCCGCAGGGGGCTCTTCGGCGATTTCTTGAAGCTCCTCTTCATTCAGCTCGAAGTGAGTCAGATTCAAGGCCTGCCGTCCATTGTATGTGCAAAACCTTTTCAACAGTTAGCGACTTCACCCGTGGACTATTTAAGCCGTAATACACGTACCGGTATTCGTTTATTATCATAAAAACCCTCGTGCGAAGATCGTTTCGCCAGATTTGAGACATCTTTTCGGCGTCGTCCCCGTCACCTGTTGGAGGCGGCCGAGTAAGACCGATTTCTGACGCCATTCGGGGGATCATGCCTGCGCGCATCCATCGTTGTTCTTCGACGTGAGACTTGGGTGCGATTCCCCATCGTGATAAAAGCTGTTCAGACAGGTTAAAGATGATGGCCACGAGTATCAGAGATGGTGGTGTCTTACAATCCAGGCCTGCACAATATCGACCGATCTGGCACCCGTAGCAATCACAACCAGGCTCAACTTCTCCACGTGTGCATGCAACTGTAAAGCTTCGGCTGTATGCTCCTCACGAGGCCCGGATTTAGTAGCAAGAGCAGCGGAGGATCCTATTGCTAGAATCGTCGTAGTGAGCAGTGCAGATCTTTGTCGAACGGATTCTAAGCTATGCAAGGACGTGTCAAGAAGAGCCCACTGTGCGTGTATGATCTTCCAGTATCTATACCACAATCGTCAATATCAGGTCTTAGGGATCGATCGAACCCGCCAGAAACATACACTTCGAAAAGCTCGGCGGCTCTTTCCTCCGTGACAATGCCATGGTTGATAGGATCTAATGCGGGTGCGACGTCGCGTTTTGAGGCAAATATTCCATTCTTGTAGTACCTTCCCTGCTCTTTTTCAACCTCCTGAAGGGCTTTGGGCGTCCATTTGCAAAAGAGACGTTCCAAGTCTGCACTGGCTAAGGACTCACCGAGGGCACATTCAACGCGCCTTGGACTTGCCCGGCCACTCTTAGACTCATACAAATGCCAGCCCCTATCTGCGAGGCCAGCGAGTGCCCAAAGAGGCTCTTGAAGATCTTTTGATTTCCCTTCGCCGCCCGAGTCCTCTTCCCGTTTTTGGCTGTCGATTGGGAATTCGCCTAATATCTGGAGAAGGTTTCGCGCAAGCGTGGCTCTGTCCGGTCCGGACTGGTGTTCCTTTTGAACCGATAAATTTTGAGGATTCCATGGCGTTGTCGTTCCAGGCTGTCGAGTACCAGGTTCCGGCGTCTCTTGAGTGATGGATTTCGGTGATCGTGGGCGTGCAGGAAGACAATTACAGTCTCGAGCATAACCTTGCCCGTAATCGTGAGAGTGGTCTGTGCAATCGCTACCTGTTGATATGGTGGGTGATATTGGCTGCTCTTTGGTTTGATTTTGGCGCTGGCATAATTTCTCAAGTGTACGAAGACTGCCACGCTTAGCCAGAGTCAAGTCATGGATCCCGTGGCTCATACTTTTTGCTGCCTTTTATCCGGCCCCGCCTACTAGCAAGAAATATGCATTGCGAGGAGGTAGAAAGACACCTGCGACATTCCTGTGACCCTGCCACCGGCTCACATTTGGTTTTGTTCTAGGAGTTGGGGTTAGAAGAGGCGACCTCCCTCCCACGTAAGAAGCTTGAACCAACTCACAATACGACAACTTCACGCATCGGCTACTAGTCAGCTAAGGTATCAAGCCTCGTAATCGTGCACTACAACTCACCCTTGGCAGGCCCTGCTCGAACGTCTTTGCTTTTCTCTATGGGTCTCGCGAGTATCCGCCATGTTGGTCATCTTGGGAGAAGTAGGCAAGACGCCGTAGTAGGGGCGTGTGCGAGGGGAGGTTGGCGATTTAATAGCCGAGTCAGGTCCCCGGCCGAGGGAATGCATGGGGAACACTTCCCGACCTCTTCCCCTCTCCTCCTCCCCTCCCCTCATTCTCTCCACACTTTAGTGCCGGTTTTGAGCGATAGTCCCGCCCGTGCAAGTCATTCGAGATGCGCCAATGGTGATTCGATTCCAAAACATGAATCATGCCAGTCTGTCGGCAGCAACGGACCTTAGTACATGTCCCAAGGTTCTAGTAGCCGCCACGCCACCGGGTGGCTCTACTTGTACATCCGGATTACGGGCAGACCTCAAAAGCCAAATAGCATTCGTATAACGGATATCAGATTCAAATGTGTACTTATATGGCCAACATTACAGCGTGGCAGGACTTGTTCCCGCGCGAGAATACAACGCTGTCATCATGGTTTCACAGCCTTACAAGTACCTCACGCCCGAGGACGCAGAGCACTTCCTCACCAAAGGATGGCTCCGAGTGCCAAAGGCAATCAAGCCAGAATATATTGAATCCTGGATGAAAGATCTTTGGACCAGAATAGACTATGACGAGCATGACAAGTCCACCTGGAAAGAAGAATACTTGCATCTGCCCCGCCACCGCGAAGTGCCGGCTGAGGAATTCTGCCCCGATGCCTGGAACAAGATTATTGAAATCTGCGGTGGTGAAGATAGAATCGATCCGATAAGGGAGAGATACTATGGCGATGCATTCATAATCAACTTCGGCAGCGAAGACAAGAAGAACGCAAAAGACGAAGACTATAAGCCTGAAGAGCAAAAGGGCTGGCACACCGACGATGATTGGTATCGCATGTTCTTAGACTCTTCTGGAAATGCCTTGACCATCATCCACTGCTTCACAGACATTCCAGAAAATGGAGGTGGGACATGGGTATGTGAAGATGGCATGGAAGGTAGGTCATCTCCGTAGTTCGTCCCATCCCTTCCAGTCCCTAAATATCTTTAGGTGTCGTCAAATTCCTCTACGATCACCCAGAAGGCTTTGACCCGCCCGTCAACGCAGTCAACTGCGCACATGTCAAGAACTGCAAGGAGTTCAAAGCCGTAGTAGCCGAAAAGGGCGATGTTATTATTCTGCACGGTTTGACCCCTCACGCCGCCAGCCCCAACCGTCTTCATTATGCTCGAGTGATTGCAAACCCACACGTCGCACTTCACAGTCCACACAACCTGAACCGACCAGACGGAGATTATGTACGTACATACACAAAGCCCCAAAACACCCGAAGGAACAAAATCTAACTTCCAAGCCAGAGTCTCCTCGAAAAAGTCATTCTCCGCGGCCTAGGACGCGATTCCTTACCCGAATGGAAGCCAGCGAGAGAACGCAAATTCTACTACCCACGCAATGCAGGCTTTAAACGCGCATACGCCGAAGCCGAGCTTAAACGCATGGAAGCTGCTGCCGTGGCCAAGGGCTTGGATCCTAGCACTGTCAATAGCATTTATCAGCGAAGAGGTACTAAGGAATTTGAGGATTATGAGAAGCGGAATGGGTTTGACAAGGCGGTTCAGGAGGGTGGAAAGGGGTTGTTAATGGAACAACATAAATTGTGAGTTCGCGAAGCCTGAGCGGGCTGCTTTTTCTTGATGTGAGAATGCTAATTTTGTTTGTAGGAGCTGGGTTACCGGTAAGTAAAAAGCCGATGAATCTTCAATTCATCTGTATGGGACCAACACCGTTGTTGCTTGCGCCCCCTCATCCTTTCTTTTTAAGATTGACCACTAGATTAGAAGCTAGTTTACTTATAATAAACATATTGAAAAGGAGGTACTCTATCGTCCTCAGATTGTGGATGCCTACTATATGGTGCAAGATCAGAATGAATGAGAACGGAAGGGTATTGTCTGAATTTTCTCGAACCCAATACATGAACTTATATTCTGTGATGCCATGCATGTGAACATGACACTAAGTAACATGGATCAAGCGTTTGTAAAAGCGATAATTCATGATACAGTCCAAGTATTAGCCCTCAACCACCCCATACATATGTTCTTGATACATCCAAGACCTAGTGAGGCATCGCATCTTCTTTTTTTTCCGTGGGACTCTCCCCAGACCGAACCGCCACGGCCCGGGAGAGGCATTTCCACAAAAGAACGGCTCTGAGATGAAAGCTTTTGAGTCCCTTCTTTCTTCATTAATTTTATTTTATGGAGAGTTCTATGTCTAGATAAATGTCTATCGTATCATTCCGGTAATCGTAACCCTCTCTTCAGCAAGAATTCCATCCCTAACCCAATTTTCTAGCGTTCCTCAGTCTATTGTATCGGTACGACGGTGGGTATCGGGCGTTCGTTCAACCTTTACGGTGCATAACAGTCGCAGCAGCCTTGAATACGTTTAGTCGATGATCATTTGATAGAGTCGTGGGGGCTTACCTGGTGATTAGGAAACAGGAGCGTGTCTGCGACTACCACGTTCTCGCGGCGCGTTGCGGTGAAGACGATTACTTCGGCGACGTCGTCGGGGGTAAGGGGTTCGCAGCCACTAAAGAAGCCTGTTAATTCTGATGTGTTTGATGATAGCAAAAGATTGAACACTTACGCGTAGACGGCATCTGCTTTGGATTTGTCGCCGTAGAAGCGCACGATGGAGAACTCCTGGGGGTGTATATCAGTGTGTGTACATAGATGATGTCTTGTTGGGACAGAGTTGGTTACCGTCTCGACTTGACCGGGGTCGATTTCGAGGACCCGGATACGCGTTGCGATGAGCTCTCTCCTTAAGCTATCCGTGAAGCTGCGAACAGCGGCCTTGGTTGCGCAGTAAATAGATCCACCTTGGTAGGGTTCTCGACCTGTCATAAGATAAGCCTCCAGTGTCTCCCTCTCATGCAGTTTTGCGGTGTAATGATCCTCACCAGCGATCGAGCCAACATTGATGATATCACCAGCACCGCCCTCAGACCCCTTAGCCTTGAAGACTTTAAGCACGGCCTGAGTCATGTTAATCAAACCCGTCACATTCGTCTGAAACATGATATCGATATCTTCCTCCGCAATCTCAGGCGCCTTAGCCACACCCTTCACCAACCCAGCATTATTAACCAGCACATCAATATCCTGATATTCCTTCGGCAGATTCGACACAAAMCCCGCCACGGCCTTTGGGTCGCTGACGTCCAGTTTCACAGGCAACACTTTAACGCCGTCGCTCGTCTCCTTTGCGATTTCAGCAGCGATCTGCTGTAACGTGTCAATGCGCCGAGCGGTCAGGACAAGCTTGAGCCCGTTGCTAGGTGCCGTCCGCGCGAATTCGAATGCGGTGCTGCGTCCAATCCCGCTGGATGCTCCGGTGATTACAACTGTCTTGCCCTCAAGCCGTTTAGCTGCTGCTGCAGAAGCCATGATTCTGTCTTGCTAGTCAGGTTTTTTGTTGGATTGTATCACCGCCAATGAAAGGTTGGCGGCATCAATGTCCTAATTTGGTAAGGAGCGGGTGGCAAGGAAAGTGTGTCAGGCGGGAATCTTGGGGTGCGGTGATGGCGAGGTGTGTGTTTGTGGTGATGTTTATTTCGTTTCTGAAGGATCTAGTATGTTCGCAAGAAGAGGGAGTCAATGGTGGTCTGATAAGGGTCACAGCGTTTTTTAGGTCTCTCTTTTTTCTTGAATTTTTTCAAGTTGCCAGTGGATCTACTGTGGAGAGCTTTGATGCCGGTAGATACAGGAACGACCGCGTGTTGACACTAGTGTGTGGTCGTGAGGCTGAAGTTGGAATCAAGTAGCCGGTGTGGACCTTCGGCTATTAGATCTAGTTACCGATTGCTTGAAGTCTGAGCGCGTCTGGACATCAAAAGGTTAGATGGACAACGGTGCCTTGGTATATGCTAGTCAACGCATGTAAGCGAGCAATTAGCGCAGCTGGGTGAAGTTATCCAGCGGGGAATCTCGATCTAGACATGCCGCAATTCCCCCGGATTTGCCTCCAAATTTCCTTGAATGTTCAATCCAGCATTGAGTCTCGTGCTTGACATACGTGACTGAATCCGGGGTCTGGCCCCATGGGGAGTCTAGCGTTCCAGCTTAGACTTATTGGTTACAACGCACACGGCTAATACCCCGTTAGCCACTCCTAGAATCTAGTTGCCGTGGGAGGAGCTGTGCCAAACACTGACACGTTCAAGTGTGCAACTCAACACTACCTGTAGTTTTTATATCATGGTCTGAATGGTCCTTGATATACATGTCGATTCCAAGTCCTAGCAGTCTTTAGCCGCAATCTTCATTCAGCGAATATGGCCATCTCTTACAACGAAGACAACAAGGCAGTCGGGGATACCGTGCACAAGGAGGTGACAGAAAACCATATGGATAACGACTCCAAAAACACAGACAACAACAATGTCACCCAGCAGGCAGTCCATACTGAACGTATGTCACTACTAAAGTGCGTGAAGAAGTACAAATATGCGACCTTTATCTGTGTGCTCGCCTCTGTGGGAGCACTATCCGATGGCTACCAGGTGCAAATGTCCGGCAGTATCATTGCACTTCCAGGTTTCATGCGACAATTTGGTGAATTGCAAGACACTGGCAAATATGTCATCAATCCGCAATACATTTCCTTGTGGGGTTGTAAGTATTACCCACTAGACTCAGTTCCTTACGAGGTGTTGTACTGATTATTTACTTCACCAGCTTTGAAAAACGTCTTTGCTATGCTTGGCGCCTCCATTGGTTCCTATCCCACTGATAAGATTGGTCGCAAATGGATGATTCTTGTCGTTCAGATCATTATGATTTGTGGTTGCATTCTGGAGCAATTGTCGACCCACTGGACTCATTGGCTGGGAGCCCGATTTCTAGACGTGAGTCCTCACACATACAAGCATCCTGCGCCTGAAAGGGCTCGACTAATCCAAATTGCAGGGATTATCTATTGGACTCGCGCAGTGCTGCATCAACGTCTACATTGGTGAAATGGCACCAACTGCAGGCCGAGGCGCTTTGATGAGCCTGATGAATCTGATGTACGCGATCGGATCATTCCTCTCATCCATCTCGTTGAACATTGTCTCTCAAGACAAACCCGAGAACTGGCGACACGCTGTGCTCTCGCAATTTGCGCTCTGTGCTGCGGCCATTCTAGCGTGGGTCTTTATCCCGGAGTCCGCTCGCTGGCACTTGCAAAAGGGTCGTGAGGAGGAGTGCAAGAAGATTTTGCTCAAGGTCAACGGAAAGGTAGAGGGTTACGATGTCGACGAGGAGTATAGAAACATGAAGCTTGAGATCGAAAACGCTAAAGTCACGGCTTCGCTGCAAGGCGGTGGAACGTATTTGGATGTGTTCAAGGGTGTCAACCGCGTCAGTCACACTCTTTCTTTTAGAGATTGGAGAATATCAATACTGATAAACACTACAGCGCCGTCTAATTATCTCTTTCCTCCCATGGCACTGGCAGGTCGCTATCGGTGTCCCCATCATTGGTACCTACTCTAGCTACTTTTTCGACAAGGCCGGATTGTCCAACCCTTTTAATGGAACAGTCGCCACCAAGTACGTACATACAATACAACCTTCCAACGACCTTACATATGGCTACCGCTAACACGAAGTCTAGCTGTGTCTCTATTGCTATGCTCCTTCTGGCGGTTCCCTTGATTGAACGACTTGGACGCCGCACATTGCTTCTATGGTGCTCACCCATTTGCATCGTCGCATTCTTGATCATGGGTGGCGTGCTTCGAACTGACGGTCCTGCTGTCGGACCAGTGCTCATTTTCCTCGCGTAAGTGTCACTATCGAATATATCGCTACAGATGTTGTTCTGACCAGCGGCAGCTGCATGTGGCAAGTCGGTATCAGCTTGTCTTGCGGACCCTTGGGTTATGTCTATGTCGCTGAGACAGCTACCACGAGATTACGAGCCAAAACCACTGGAGTTGCGATCTTCTTTATCCAGGGTATGGCAACGGTATACGTGTACATTGCGCCACAGATGCTTAACGCTCCAGCCTTGGGCATGAGTAATACTGGTATGAGCCCTAACTCTGCTTGAAAGCGTCCAATAAAGCTAACTCAATGCGCAGTCTTCTTCTGGTGCGGAACGGGAACTCTAGTCTATATTCTTGTCTGGTTCTTGGTCCCCGAAACCAAAGGCCGAACATTCGCTGAGCTTGACGAGCTATTCGAGCGTAGGATCCCGGCCTGGAAATTCCACAAGACCGAAGTTAATACCGTGACTGTTCGTCGCGAAACCGAACCAGAAAACTCTGTGTAAATAAATCAAGGACGGGGATAACGTTGTATATGAAGAGGGGTCTGGGCGAGGTGCCGAGATCGAGTATGAATTGACAGCGGTATGGCAGTGTATATATGGGGGTTCTACGAATAGCTTAGCATCTATAACAAAGCTTTACTCTCTTTATCAGCTTATGTAACTTTGATATTGCATGGTCGTACTAGTGTCTGACATTTTGGCTTTCACACTAATGTAAAAGCTTAATCACGCCTAAAAGTTAGGGTTGCTAGCAAATTAGATGCGTCCAATGCGGCAAGAGTGCTCTGGCTGCTTAAGAGAGATTTCCTGTCGGCTTGATTGGCTTAAGCTTTTGGTGACTACTTGCTTACATGATTTAGATTTGCTTTATACGTTTGAACTTCGTTTGATGCAATTGAAAACTCGAATTTGTATAGTAATGAGTTCAGCGGGAGATTTAAACCTCGAGTCGTGTTTTTGGAAAGGCCAAAGTCTCTGAGGTACAATAAGACCAGATGTTTGCAAACGCATTTAGGAGAATATATTGTAATACAAAATGCCTGACGCAGAAGTTTCAGACGCATCTTCAAGTGCAAGAAGTTTGCTCTCGAGAACCACTCATCGAATTGTTCCTATGAGTATTGGACCCGTACTCGCTAGTATGCTCGCATTCAATTCCTTATGTGTTGACTTCATATTAAAATGTTCGGTACATTGATTCTCTAAGAAGAATGATGAGCGTGGCGAAAACAATAATTGCCGTGAACCTTCGCCGCCGCGGACGAACGTTCCTTCAAGACACTTTCTGCGCGGCCGGCGGACCACGAAATCCGACTTTTCGCCTCGAGAACCTCGAGTCGCCTACGGATTTCCAAGACTGGAAATCTGAATTGAAGATTGCCTGGACCGTTGCAATTGTTTCGGGACAACTACGGGAATACGTGGGTATTAGAATATTAACAACAATTCGGCAACTAGATGAATAGATGGGTCCCGTTGAGCGGCAGGGTCCCGCTCACGCTCACGCTTATGCACGGGAAATACACCTTGGAACTAGGTAGGCCATGTAGTAGCCTTAAGCGAACAAAGACCGTTTATAGAAATTGGAAGCACCGTCTGCGTAAATTGTCTTGTTATCTGGTCGCATTGTTTATAACTCATATCCGATCTTTTCACCACCACTACCGTCAAAAGAGATTTAATTGCGAACATGGGAGACTCGGAAGGTTTTAAGGCGTCAGAGATAGTGCGAAATGATTCACCCGTCGCGATGCCAAAGGGCAAGTGGTGGAAGCAGCCTTTTGGCATGCTCCAGACGAATCTACGAGAGATCGATGTGACCATGGACGTTGACCAGGTTGCTGATTATATCGTTGCCCATGGAGCTCGTGCGTGGCTCATTGGCGTTGGAGGTATCCAGGCCCAGTATCCAACAAACCTTGCCTATCACACCAAGAATCCAGATCTAGTCCAGCGTAAGAGCGGCGATCTCATTGCAGATGCTGTCAATGCGGCCCACTCAAGAGGCTTGCGCTTATTGGCTAGAATGGATTTCTCAAAGGTCACGGCCCAAGTCGCAGCTGAGCACCCAGATTGGTGCTTCATGTCACCCAAAGGCGAACTCCAAGAGCATACTGGAGATCTTGTCTCCGTCTGCCCGAATGGACCTTATTACCAAGAAAGGATTTTTGACATCCTCGAGGAGATAACTACACGGTACCCACTCGACGGACTATTCATCAATTGGACTTCGATGAACGAAATCGACTACTACAAGAGATATCACGGCGTCTGCCATTGCAGCAACTGCCACAGCCGCTGGCTAGAATACTCCAACAACCTCCCGCTACCATCAGGACCCGAGGATCCCGAATACGCAGTATGGCTGCGTTTCGCCCGGGATGTCATCGACGACATTGGCGCCAAAGTTCGAGCATTTATCCTTGCAAGACTCCCGGATGCGGGACTCATCATGGGCAAGACAGCAGACATCATGTTCCACGAAGGAAACAACGCTGTGGGTCGTGAGCTCTGGCACCATTGGACTTCGGAAGTGGTTAGCACTTGGACTTCATATCGTCCTGATGTACCTGCTCTTACCAACACTACCACATTCATGGACATGCCGTACCGCATGGCAAGTGAAGAGCCTGCCCACTTTGCCCAACATTTCCTGCAAACGATATCTCGCGGCGGAAACCCTTCGACGTATATGATGGGTGTGCCTGGAAAGATTCCATATCTGTGCATGGACACGGCGGGAGAGATCCTGCGCTTCCATAAGAAATGGGACGCTATATACAATGGCATGCAGCCTTGTGCAAGGACCGCTATCGTCAGGCCTGATCGAGCTCTCATGACTGAAGCTCAATTCGAGGACTCCCTCTCTGAATTCCGCGGTCTGTATTCCAGCATGCAGGAAGTGCACGTTTTCTTCGATGTCCTTGCCCACGAGCACCTCGTCGCCATCTCAGAAAACGGCGGACTCAAGAGGTACTCAGTTATCGTCCTACCCAACGTCGGAAGACTACAACCAGCAGAGGCAGATGCTCTAGACAACTGGGTCGCAGCAGGAGGAAAACTTCTCGCCACGGGAAACAGCGGTGTTGACAACGGCGGCGCCGTCCAACTCAAATCCTTACCCTCCAAACGCCAACGCGCCGTGGTCAGCAAGCGTGAACTCCTCTTCTCATCATACATCGCTCCTCCCCAACCCGAGAGAAGTATCCACACCTATCACGGCCCCATCGTCCCCATCGTCGGAACCTACAACCTCTACGAATGGAAAGAAAACACCTCAGGGAAATGGTCAGTCCTTGCACGAGCCCCCTTCTCCCCACCAGAAAAAGCCTACGGCAATCTCCAAGTCGAACAACGCGGATACAGCACCGGCACCTACTCTTCAGGAAAAGGCATCGTAATCCCCTTCACAATCGGCCGCGGATACCGCGAAATAGGCCTCGGCGTCTTCCGCGATCTCTTCACCAAAGTCCTTTTCGAAGAAGGCGAGCCGGAGGAACCAGTCTCAGTCAATGTCGCAGAACAGGTCGAAGCTACTATCAATCGTAATGGGAATAAGACGATTGTTCATCTGATTAATATGTCTGGGGCCCGGAAGCAGAATTTTGGATCGCATATTCCGATTTTGGGCTGTGAGATTAGGGTTACGGGGAGTCCGGTGTCGGCACATGCGCTTGTTGGGGATGAGAAGTTGGAGATTAAGGATGGGGTCGTGAAGCTGCCGACGATAGATCGGTATGAGGTTATTGTGATAGAAGATAGTGAGGAAAAAGTTAGCGAGGAGAAGACCAGTGAGGAGAAGATTAGTGAGGAAAATACTAGTGCGGAGAAGATTAGTGAGGAGAAAGATACTGAGGCAAAGACTAGTGAGGAAAAAGCTTAGATGGAAAGAGCTTTTGTAAATAGGTACATAGAGTAGACTTTTATGAATACCCATCTTCATGATAGCATACAAATCCCTTACCAAAGCCGAATAGGAGGAATGACTTGCATATCAATCATTAAAGATGTAACAAAGACTTAGAGCATGTATTGGTCTCTAAATGCGCCTAGGAGGCTGTTTATTTGGTATGTGGTCTGCCATGTGTTGCAGTACGCGCCCCTGGGGAATGATGAATTCTTTCTGCGAAAGCTACAAATTCCATTTGGAGGCAACATTGGTGATTAAATCGACCTCTTGTGGGGGAACGATTCGGAAGCTTAGAAGAAGAACAAACGCGCGACGGACACGGTCTATGATTCCAGCAATGGCTAGCGTTTATATGTACAAAGCCGGTTATAAGTGGGACGCGAGGAGGTGCCACTAAACAAAACCCTCGAATTCATCGGGAATAAGCTCTATTGTTAACTTCATGTGCTTCCCTGAAAACGGAAGTGCTTGCATAGTGCTTGTTTCTCCAACATGCAGCACACCATGCCTCACGTCTGGTTTTTGTGAGGCTATTGTGCAATAGGCTATAGTTCATGACTCATGTTCTTTCTTGTGATCTTTCAACTAAACTACCCTTCTCAGGAAAAACCTATGCGCAAAATGATTGCCGCGATATCCCTGGTGGCCTTGGCGATAAAATCTGGGACGTTCATGTGGAGAAAAGCGACAATGAGGCCGGAGAAGAGCCGCCATCCCCGCATAATGCGACACTCGTGATYGATTGATTCATCATAGATACATACTCGCGCATCTGAGTGTTAGGAGAGAGGCGAAAATATGCAAGAGAATGATATGAATGGCGGTTCGAGTGCCACCGGGAGAGTCGCCGCGACGACCAGGCCGTCGCAGCAACAGCAAACGACCTCTGAAAGCACTGGCCAGAAGCGAAAAGTGTCGACCAAAACCCCCCGATCACGTAGGGGCTGCTATACATGCAAGTGAGTCTCTGGATCTGCGAACTTGTCTCCGCATTGTGCCTTTCATGGACGGAATCTCTCTGGCAAGATACTGACTGATTTCCTAGGAATCGCAAAGTAAAATGCGACGAGCAAAGACCTCGCTGCTTGAACTGCGAGCGATTGAACCGAGAGTGCAAATGGCCTCCTCGTGGGCCATTGCCGACGACTCTACGGCAGCAAAGGCGTATTCCAAGTCGCCCAGCTCCAGCCTTAGACAACTCCTCTCCCAAGGATGCATCTCCCAGAAGATCGCACTCAGACAGCTTGATGAGCCCAGCTGGCGTCCAAACATCCAATGGTGTCGATGATTTATTCGATTTTGCGAACTTCATGTGGACCACGGATCCTGGAGCCATGTGGCAACTGAACGACACCAGTTTGAACATGGGACTGCCCTCGACGCCGAGTCGTGGGCAAGTCGACAACATGTTGAACACACCTGCGGTCGACGAGACCAACAGTCCAGCAGTGTCGCGACGGAGCCAAGAGGAACATTTGTTGGACTGGACGACACGCCCGGACACCGAACATCTCATGGCCTTCTTCTCAAAGTCAGGTAACCCTCCGTTACTGGCGGAGGTTGAGACGAGGAAGACTTGGGTGCACATGCGACAATTGATCACCGCCATGGCGAAAGAATCACAAATGGTCCTTTGCGCCGTACTGGCTTTATCTTGTATCTTATTCAATCCCGGCGAAGGATTGCAGTCTGATGGGAAACAACATTACATGAGCGCGAGGGCTGAGGTGCTGACCTTTGACACGAGTTCAATCTACAATCATGACCGTCGACGCGAACACTTACTTGCGACTCTGTTCTTCCTCACCTATGTAGATGTGCTAGAAAGCCATCTGGAAGCCGCACATACACATTTGAACCGCGCATACTCAGTGTTCCAGCTCTCATCCATCGACAGTCTAGCCTTTGCCGAAAAGAAATTCTTCCTATGGTTCCGCCTTCTCGATTGGCGATGCGTTTCATCCGGAGGCGATGGACTGTTTCTTTCGCAAGACCACGGCCTACTAACCATGGAATCCGTATCCGCAAGCCTCGCACAGACTGAACACGGCCAATCCGCAGAGGAAGAAACAGAAGGCCTTTTATTCCAAGTACTCTGCCAATCCGGAATAATCTTCTACCAAAAAGTCCTTGGGATACTAAGCCGAGTCGCGAAACTCGACCCCTGGCACCGCTCCCGAGGCACCGTCGAAGACGAAACAGAAGTCATGGACCGCGCAAGAGAAATCACTCGAGACCTCGCAGCATTATATGAATCTCGACCTCCGCTGATGGATCACGCTGTCACCGGCCGTCTTACAGACCAACACCTCTCCCCCAATCTCGCATTCACACTTACACGATCCTTTCATACTTACCTAGCAAACTACTACGCCGCGAAAATCCAACTCCATAGAGTAGCATACAAGACCCTACCCTTAACAAAGGACGCTTTAGAAGCACTGAACTGGATCCGAAAGCTGTTACAACAACTCATCGACGCCCAGCGTCCGGGTGACGTCTTGCCCATCCACATGATATGGCCACTCCTCATGCTGGGCGCTGAAGCCCGGTTCCCGGAGGAGAAAACTTGGACTAGAGACCAGATTCTGCAGACTGAGAAGGTGGCTAGTAATGCGCGGATCACGGCTCAGGTGCTTGAAGAGGTGCAGTCTAGACAGGATAGTACGGGGGTGAGGATGGATATTCGGGCGGCCATGTTGGATGTGTTTAACACTACTTTTCCGTTTATTTGATTTTTAAGTGGTAGGGATCCGGGCGTGAATTGCGCGCTTGCTTGCCTAACGTATTCTCTCGATTATCGCGAGACTGCTTCGCAGGTGTAAGTCGAGGAGGCAGTTCGTTTACGCGACATTACCATAGGGGCGGACAAGACCAGTCGCATTGAATCTTACTCCTCTATTCCAAGGGGTACTCTACACCAGGAGAAGTCTGCTAGGTAACCAATGACCCCCTCAGCCGCCACCAAACGACTATTGATCAATCGAAATCCACCCGCCTCGCCTCGTCCGAGCCGGCCATTCCAGACCACCCGAGATCTCGGATCCATCGCGAAAGCTCCAGCTTTTCTCCTCGCAGCCTCTCATCCGAGTCAGTTGCAAGACTTAGGAGAACTTATTTCCCGGTCTAGAGACATTTGGCGGTTCTGGGAATGCTGGTGTGTACCCCCACCCCTCATGATTTGAGTGCATCCATGCTCGGTAGCATGAAGTGAAGTTACAATCTGCGCTCCGCGGGTGTATGAGAACCTGGATTCACTGAAAAATATCCCAGTGGAGATTCTTGCCTCCCCGGGGCTAGAAGTGTGCTCCAGACTCCCGATGAGCTCAAAGTGTGGGCTAGAATCGACACGGAAAACTTGCAGTGTGGGGCGAACTGGGAAAGTCGGCATCACGACGTCTTCAACAGCAGTTCTATCAATGATCTAGCCGCTTGTAGTCGTTGGAGACGAGGCTAGTATAGTTTGGGTTTATTTGAGACACGTGCTGTCTCGAATTTTAAGAAGGGTGGTTAGAGTTACTTGATGGTAACTGGGGTTGTGGTTGAAATTTGAGTAGAGAAGTGGAGGCGTTTAACGTGATTTAGCAAAGAGTCAACGAATGGTACTTGGTGCAGGACACTGGTTGGCTATACTTCTAAGCACCATATTTATAATCTAAATAAGTTTTGTTTTTGGGAATTAGGATGGTTGTAATATGGTATGCTATAACCGTACAAACTACACAAGCAGATTGACCATGGTTTCACTATCATTCTATAGGTGTTAAGACCAAGCCATTGCGGATTATGAGGATTTCTAGAAGCTTAAGGAGGGCAATCAAGGTTGTTGTAATCAGCTGAGGTCCTTCCGTTAGTCAAGTTAAAAGTGCACAATGTACATTCACAGCAAGGGTCGCGAGAAGGCCATCTTCTGACCGTTCAAAGCATCCGGCCGAATACCCAAATTATATCTCGTATCATACCCAATACAGCGAACGCGTCGTCGATGTCCAAACAATGCGACAATCTAAGAATCCTTGCATCCAACCGAGAGTGCTGTACTTGCTCATGTCCCGATGCTTCGGTTGAGGAAACCCGGAAATTTGGGATGCTAGGGTTCGGGTTCACTCGTATTGAGCACTTAGACAATAGTTTATTGATCCATTTGACGCGTCTTGACCCGATTTTGGCCGTGCTGGAGGATGAAGCCGATGGTTGATTTTAGAAGCGATATTGACTGGCCCGAGGGCTAATATCTGCGTTTGTATGATATCTAGAGTCCATGACCATTGTACAGTGTATTGATATTTATCATATGAGATAGCAAAGCAATACAACCATCAGAGAAGACAAGACATTACATCTAGGACTTCAGAGCAGATTTCACATGCTGCAGCTCAAATCTTGTTCAATGCATGCACTCCGCAAGCCAGCCAGATGACCTGCATAATCAAGATCTCCTAGCGATTCCAGAGGACCAACTCTCGGTTCTAGAATCCGTCCATTATTACCAGCGAGCAATCTAGCTCCCAACTTCGATGCAGTATGGAGTCGAAGCAAGCTCGGCTCGGCTCGGGTTTCTCGGATTGTTCCCCCAAACCGGGCCCACGATTTCGGATCAAACCAGGTAGCGATTCGCTGGGCGCATAAAATCCAAACCAACTAGTATTGTTTTGACTTAACGACATCCAAGGAGAGTAAGGGTTTAGTGTCCCCGCTTCTAGGATCTACCCCACGGGGGCTCAACGCCACGTGAAAGCCTCAATCTCCCCGGCCCTCCCCATGGGCATGTCTAGGAAAACTTCTGGCTAATTAATCGAGTGCAAACTAGTCAAAGAAAATCGCAATCCACCTCTCATGTCGTTCCTTTAATAATCCACCCTTCTCATCCCATCGATCTTTCGTTTCGTTTGTTCATCGAACGACACTCTTTGTAAAACTCTTCATGCAATTGCTCCTGTCATGTCTCCTCCCACAGGAACAACCCAAGATGCAAGCGCAACGGCGAAGAGCGAACTTCACCACACCGAAGTCTCCCGCGTAGGCAGCGTGGGCGACACCGCCATCAATCCCGACAAGGCTGTTAACTTCATCATCGACAACTCGCACGAAGTGTCCCATTATGCTAATTGGACGTTCTCCGAGACTCTCCGACACTTCTGGAAGGCCATGGCTATCTCGTTTGGATGCGGTGTTTGTGCTATGGGTGATGGGTATCAGTATAAGATGCCCGGGAACATCGTTGCGCTTGAGGGTTTTATCAAGCAGATGGGGTTTATGGATGAGAAAACGGGGAAATATAAGCTCGATCCGCAGCATGTCGCAGCTTGGGGAGGTGAGTGAAAGCTATACAATTGCAACATCTAGCCGATGCTCTTTTGATACTGACTTGAACATAGGTGTCTATGCCGGTGCCCTTGTTGTCGTTCTCTTGGTTGGGAACTGGCCTGTAGATCGCTTCGGCCGCAAGCCTGCTCTTTGGGCCGTCCAAATCTTCATGATCATTGCAGCCATTATCGAGATTTTCGCCACCAACTGGACGCACTGGCTCGCTGCCAAAATTCTCAATGTAAGCAACCTTCAGCAATAAGGAAGACGCCGAGCTGATCATCCACTGCCAGGGTCTCTCGGTCGGTGCTAATCAGATGACCGCTACCACTTACATCTCTGAGATCGCACCTACGCGTGCTCGTGGTGCGGCGTTGGGCTTGTACCAGCTGTTCGTGAGTGAACCCTGTACTTTTCGCCGACATACATACTGACTAGCATCAGTGGGCTCTCGGTTCATTCTGCGCTGCTATCACGTTGCAAATTGTGTCTCAAATGCACGTTGACAAATGGCGCCACGCAATCTACTCATACTGGTTCTTCGTGGGCCTCGCAGTCATTGTTCTCGTTCTGATACCAGAAACACCACGATTCCATGCACAGAGAGGTAATCACGAGAAGGCCAAGAAGATCATGAGGCAAATCTACAGCACTGTACCTGGCTACGATCTTGAGCACGAGTACTCCATCATCCTGAAAGAGATTGAAGATGGACGTGTACTGGCTGCCAATCAACAGGAAGTGTCTATTATGGACTGTTTCCGCGGCACCAATCTAGTAAGAATTTCCACCTTAATCAACCAAATGCCATTCTAACACGTACCCTCTTACGCAGCGCCGAACAATCGTCTCCCTCGTCCCATTTAACAATCAACTTTGGGACGGCGCCCCGGTTCTCTTCGTCTACACTTCCTTCTTCTTCCAGCAAGCAGGGATCAAAAACCCATTCCTTGCCACCGTTGCCATCAACACGGTCCTAGTCGTCTTCGTGACCATCAGTTTCTACACCACCGAGCGCATCGGTCGCCGACCCCTGCTCGTTTACCTCGGTGCATTCATGGTCCCACTTCTATTCATCATCGGCGGGATTCTCAAACTGCCGCAGAGTACTTCAAACGGCGCTGCAATGATTGCCGTCTCGTACGTCCCTCTACCAACCCAATTATCCCAAATAACAAACTAACATCTCCCCAGCTGTATCTGGGTCGCCGCATACTCCTCCTCTGCCGGGCCCCTCGGCTTCACCTTCCTAGCAGACTGTTCGACCGCCGTGCTACGAGCCAAAACCGCAAACATGGGTGCCCTAGCCTTCGCCCTCCTCTCCCTCGTAACAACCTACTGCACGCCTCTCATGCTCACATCGCCGAAATTCGGCGTCTCGGCCACCATGTTCTTTTACGGATCTACTGCCGCGGTTTTCGTGGTGATTATGTGGTTTGTTATTCCGGAAACGAAGAATCGGAGTTTTATTGAGTTGGATGAGATGTTTGAGCTTAGGGTGCCGACGAGGGAGTTTAAGAGTTTTGAGTCCTCGGTTGATAGGGGGAAGAGGGAGCAGCAGCAGCGGACTCCTGCGAATGAAACTGTGTAGGGGATTGGTGTGGCTTATGGAGAATGATTGAGATGGAATGAGAGTTAAGTGGTGTGTTAGGGTTGTGCTAGTTAGCAGTACAATTAGTTGTGGAGAGGTAGTATGTCAATGAAAGCAGTGTAGGAGTGGGTTGAATCGCCGATCTCTTGGGTTTTCAAGCCTTCCCTCTGATCTGAACTTTAAAATGCTCCCTCATGTGAGAGTCTGATCTTTCTTAGATGTCAATCAACAATCTTCGAGTCGTTTCTAAATAGTTTAGTGGATCGACCTAATTAGATAGTCAGGGTTGCTACGATGACACTGCTTCATATCGCAGCGTAAACATCAGAAGTACACAGTGAATAGATTCGCGAGTTCCACGTGCGTATTTTCTGGAGCTGAAGAGTATTCATATACAGGAAGCCATAAATTTATCAGGCTACGACGATCCTTCTTACATCTTCTCCACCTGCTTAATCAAATCCACAACACTCTCCCTAAAACTCTTATACCTCAACCCAAGCTCCCTCCCCGCCATCTCCCCATCAATCCCATGACTTTCATCGACACCCTGCTTCTCCCTTTGCACCTTGCCCCTCGCCCACTCAAACTCCTCCTCAATAATCCCCGCCGCAAGATCATACGAAAACCTTTCCTCCGGGCCCAGAACAAACCTCTTCCCACCCGCCGCCGGTCTAAGTAAAGCTTCAACATGCGCCTGCGCTAAATCTCTGACATCAATCCAAAATGGAACTCGAGCGGTTGCTAACGGTTTTCCTTGCGCAACATTCCATAACATGGCGTTTGACTCGTTGAGTTGGTCTGCGCTATTTACCGGATGTACGACGGGTCCAAATGTCATAGATGGACACAGCGTTACAAGATCAAACCCCGGTTTCTGCTGCGCTATAAAATCCCATGCTGCTTTCTCGGCGAACTTTTTAGCGCCTCGGTACGCTATGTGTGCTGGTGTCGTGGACGCTATGGATTCTTCGTAGGTTTGTGGATTCCAGTCTGAGCCTGTGTAGGTGAAGTATGGTGGTGCGGCGCGATTTATGTCCATGACGGAGGCGAAGGAGGATGTGAGGACGATGCGTTGCACCCTGCCGGAGGAGGCAGAGGCGGAGAATACGGCTTTTACGCCGTTGATGGCGGGGATTATGAGTTCGGCTTCGTTGTTTTTGGTGTCGTATGTTAGGGGCTGGAAATAGAGAATTAATATATTAATAATATGAAATACTTAGGAAGTGTTATGGTCAGAATGTATAACTTACACTAGCAACATGGATTACGGCATCGACATCCTTCACAGCCTCGTCGAGGCGTCCCGGGTTTTCAAATCCGTCGATCTCGACAAAGTCTAGAGAGGAGGCATATTGAGGTCTGGCCTTTTTCATAGCTTCACCTTTTGCAAGGGATCGAGTTGCGCCGCGGACTTTCAGGCCTTTGCTGAGGAGTTGGTCGACCACGTGAGCGCCGATGAAACCGGTGGCGCCCGTGACCAGGACGTATTTACTGTAAAGATAGTGTGAGCTCGTGTGGGTGATTAGTGTAGGTTTAGGGATGCTTACATTTCTCCGGGCATGGTTGCAGGAGGTCGTGAATGCCAGCTCAAGTGGGATACAAGAAGTGTCAGACTGTGTAAATTTGAAGTCGATCAACACGGGCGAAAGTATTCAATGGCTTGCCGAAAGATCAATCCAGAGTTTGAATCAAAGTACAGATGCTGTTTTGACCAAATGAGTCTAGTAGAAATCGGAAAGACAAGTCTATATGCGAGTGATTCTGCGGTAATCTTCCAGAGGCGTACGATCGTCCAGCAACAATAAACAAAGCACTGGGACTGTTCACGAATCCTGGATGGCCTTTTGGAATATCTGGAGGCGTGGCAATCGTATGTTTTGCTTCACCTAGTCCATCCAGTTTACTTCTTGGTACGTTCGGATCGAGTCTTGGTCGAATGCGAGCCGATCGGATTTCCTGTCCGAGCCGATCTATACTCGCGCATAGACGAGCTTTCCACCCCATTGACCCAATCGGAGGTCCGGGGTCCCCTCTTCTCCCCCACTTCAAGCACTCTTGAGTATCATGTGGTATTTGCTTGTTCCTGAGGCCGGAAGAATAGGTCCCTCGCAAGCGGTGACAAGCTTAAGCCAATATGCTGGGAATAGCCGGTATGGTTCCGATACCTCTCTCGACGTAGTTTCGCGTCGCGACTTCGATTCTTCTCTCTCCCAGGTACCTTGTAGAAGTTCCCCACAGCTAGCAAGCTGACAATTGAGCCCTCTTCGGCCAGGATTCCGACCGCTGCTGCTGTATCACGTTATATCAACTTCATATAAACTCGCGTCTTCCGCCAACATCTTCAGCTCTCTTGCAAACCACGAAAGACATTATTCACTGCTTACCAGCACATTTGTACATCATGCCACACGCCACCGACGGAGCTGTTATTATTCGTCTCTCTGATGAAGAGCGCGACTCCGGCGTGACCTCGGATCACCACTTGTATGATGCCGTCGAAGCCTTCTTCAATGATGGCTTTGTCGTGCTGGAGAATGCTGTTTCAGACGATATGATTGACAGGCTAAACGAAAGAATGCTCAAAGATACGGATAGACTTATGGCTGGCGAGGGCTTGTCACACTTTGCGTGAGTCCTTTTAGTCCCACAAAGTAGTCGAGCGCAAAGTGAAGAATCACATATCTAACAGAACTTGTCTTCTAGTCCATTAAACAACAAAGTAGCTGAGACTGGGGCCAAAGCCGGCGGAAATCTGTCGCAGGTACCCCCACTAGAGAAGGGTAAGTTAACTCCACCACGCACTTATTCCACCAGTACTTGAATATGTATATCAAAACTTTTTGAATATGTTGAATAACAACTCCTCTAGAATGGCTCTCTCCCGAAATCTTCGCCAACAAACACGCCGCCCGCATAATCTCCTATATCCTAGGTCCACAACCCGAAATCCACTTTCTGCGCTCCAACACCCTCCTAAACAACGACGACCGCCAGCGCGTCCACTCAGACATGCGATTCGAGCACCCTTCCCATCCATTCGCCATCACGCAAAACGTGTGTCTTTGCGACTGCGGTCCGGAGAACGGGATGACGGAGTTATGGCTTGGAACGCAGAATACTGGTGTCGAGATTCGACCGCAGCTTGGAGAGCCGTTTATCGATTCGGCAGTTGTTGAGAAGAGGAGGGAGGTTAGACCGCCGATATATCCTAGGGTCAAGAAGGGGTCGATATTGATTCGGGATTTGAGGTTGTGGTATGTACTTGATCAATCTTCTTCTCTCATTTCCAGCGATATCTTGCACACTCGGCCATCTAATATTTCTCTCCCAATGTCCCTTCATTCCTCGGCTACTTTAAACCTTCAACTAAACCCCCCTCTCCTTTCCAGGCACGCAGGCATGCCCAACCCGACCTCTCAAATCCGAATCCTCCTAACAATAAACTACTACGCCGGCTGGTTCAAAAACGGGGCCTTAGTCCACTTCCCTGAATCCCTACGCCCACACATCTCCACCCTAGAAAAATACGCCGGAATCAAGATCGCGGCGACTTATGAACCGGATAACGAGTTTGATTATCTGAGTAGCAAGTTTAGTAATAATTTTAGCTCGGTGCTGCATCCGGAGGTTTGGGAGAAGATTGCGCATGTTAAGACGGCTAAGGGGTATTAAGGTAGGGAAGGTTGTAGGACGGTGAGGGGGTGGGGGTGGGGGTTGAATATACCTTGGTTTGATATGGCATTTGTTAAAGGAGGGATGCAGGTAATTAGATAGTAGGTTTAGGTAGCTTTTGAGCATTTCATCTCCGAATTACTGAGAGATCACCGGGTCTGCCTTTAGAACTTCTTAAACCTGTAATGGCCATTGATCCATCGAACTGTTTGCGCTTATTTCATCAGTGTGATCTTTATTTTTGTTTAAGAGAGTGCTGCGAGTGCATTATAGATCGTCAAATCAAATTGGCCCCTTGTTTTCCCCTCTGAAAATACGCGTGTAAGTTGCCTTCTGGTGAGTACGGTGCAAGAAGAAATGAGCGGGAGCATGTAATCAATGACCCTATCAATTGCCTTACATAAATTAGATCAGAGCGGAACATTGGATGGTATGATTTGCGCCCCGAGATTTTGATTCGCTCGCTTTCCGCTTCTTATTTTCTCCCATTTAGTTCTCTGCTCGGTAGGTCGTTTCGCTAGAGCGTAGCGATGTATTGCAGTATTTAGAACTAGAAGTGACGCAGAGGTATGCTGCATATGCCGCCAATGACCGTGTTTCTAAGACTATTGCTTAGAACTGAGACTAATACGGGTCGTGAATTCGAAGTGCTATCTTACCATTAACAATGTCCCTTTCGTTGTGATAAATATCAGAGATGTGTCGTTGAGAAGTGGGGTTATCAAATCTCGTGCCCCCAAAGGACCTCCTGGTCAGAAAACTCACTTGTAGCCTTGAAGGATATCATTTCATCTTCGAGTGTAGACCATACATCGACTGGAAGTGGAACAATGTGTCCACCGCTCAATGCATTCGCTAGCTTTAATATGTAGCTTAATTCCATAATGAATACAACCCATCGTGGTACCCCCTTACCGGATCCCATTCAGGAACTTGAACCGTCTCCGCTTCAGCTCTTAAATCCTCGCACCTATCCTGATCCTTACAATATTCATTCTTCCATTTTGGAGCTCCCTAGATCGCAATAGTCAGAGGGATGATTCAGATCTAGGGGAGATTATTACTATTTACCTTTGGATAAACACCAACATATCTATACCCATCCTCAAAATCCTTGGAACAATGGGACACGCCAGCGGGTAAAACAATAACATCTCCAGCTTTCAGATGGATGGGTTTGCCTTCGTGTTCTTCCTCCAAGGGCCCGACGCCAATGAGGAGATTCGAGGCACCCTGAAACACCGCTGATGGACTTAGTCCAGGTAAATGTTACATGGCGGCGAGCTTACCATAGCATTCGTGAGTATTAGGATGGAAGTGGTGTCTAGGAATGGCGCCCCAGGTCCCCTGGTACATTCGGTCAAACTTTCATCATTCTATACCGAAAGACTGGTGTTTAGATCTCACCCCATGCTTCCATTCATTCTTCTCTAGGAACTCTACGGTTGATAATTCATCGTAAGGTTGAGGTAGGACTCCTCGATAGACTAATACTGGTAGTTTGCTGTTTGGTACGTACGCGGTCTGCGAAAGATAATAGGTTTCAGGCTCTATAGTCATATTGAAATGAGTATATTTCTGAAGTAAGCTTGTCTTCTCTGAATGCGATGCTAGCAAGAAACGGCCCGTATACTCTCCAGACTTTATGTGAATGCCAAGTCTTCTATTTCATGTAAAGATTCGTGCTTGTGGCTTGGTCGAGTCAAGATAGAAAAGTGACGTGCGCTAGTCGGCTTTTCACTAACCTTGAACAGCAAAAACATCCCGCGCATATCCGCCACACTATCTAGCTAGGACATGATAGCTTGGTCATTTTCCCTGTCGCCCCGCAATTATCATTTACTCTTGCTTACTCTACTTCTCTCTTGTGGCCTACAAAGCATGCAGAACGGATCTGTAAACTGATCGAGCGCGTGTAACGTCTGATCATGGATTCGGCAACGCAGAAGCGATCTCGGGACGGATGTTGGACTTGCAGACGGCGGTATACGACCATCTAACCCCTGCCACAGCACGTAGTTTCTGACAGACGATACTAGTAAGAAGAAGTGTGGGAGCACTGTGTCCCCATGCCCTACTTGCGTTCGGCTGGGCCTTCAATGCGAGCGAAAGCCCAATGCACTGATTTGGGAGGACGACCAGAGACGACATGGCATGAGAAGAAGAGGTCCACCAAAGCGAACAGAAACATCTCATACTCCCATTGCAGCCCAGCAAAACACTCCAGTCGAGGATGTCGTTAATTCGACAGACATAGCCCATTCAGATGGCACCATATCAACCATGTTATTACCGCCGCTTCCGAACTGGACTTTCGAGCTAGATGCAAACGACCACCTTCTCCTAGACCGCTATATACAACGGTTTTCGCGTACTTATCCAACGTGCTCAGGCCCTGCGAACCCTTTTCTGAGTGTTTTTCTCCCATTATCGATGCGAAACAGGGTGGTATTAGACTCTTTGCTTGCGCTCTGCGCAGTGCAGAGTTGGGAGAATGGATCTTTCGTCTGGGAACAAGACATGCTGAGGCTTCGTCAAAAAGCATTACGCGGCTGCAGAACATCGCTCGATAACTACCATGGCTCAAAGGATGACCTCATCAATCTGCTCGCCAGTTGCGTCCTGCTTCTACTGTATGAGAAGCTTGCCGGTGAAGGCCAAGAGAACTGGACACCTCATCTCCAATTCTTTGCAAGGATTCTGCCAAAACACCTATTCCCACTTCTCATCAAGGGAGACTTAAGTGCCACCAGAGATGATGCCCTGCAATTCCTGTCCAGCCTCTTCTTTTACAATGACCTCGTACGCTCCACTTCGATGAAGAAACCAACCTTATCCGACTTTTACCTTGGAGAGTCTCTCGCAATGCATTCTGGCCACCACATCATTTCAGATGAAGATCTGATGAAGAACAATGGTCATGGACGCTTTACCTTCCCCAATCTGATAGCCCGAATCTGCATCGGCGATCATACAGTGACAGACGCTGAAATCGATGCGTGGGACGGAAGCCTAGATTGGATGCCCAGTTTTTCCCTCAGCCCAGGAACACCACAAGGACCCTCTCCAGACGCAAATTCCGACCAACGAAGCATCGTTTCCGAATTATACCGTGCAGCAGCCAAGGTCTACCGAAGACAATGCATCAACCGGGATCTCCCCCCGCAACATCACCCAGAAACTAGCCTCTCACTAGTAGCCGGCGACAACATCGTGGATCAGGCGGTCCTAGCAACCCGCTTCTTGATGCTTGTACCCGAAGGATCTAATTTCGAAACCTCACTACTATGGCCAATCGGCGTCATTGCAAAAGAGCTAGGCGATTCAAATGCGCCGGAACAAGACTTTATCATTTCAAAATTGCACTCATTGGAGACGAGGTATCAGATGCGGCATTTTGGGAGTGTGAGGGAGTATCTGATTCGCTATTGGCAAGCGCGAAGTGTAGGTTGTTATGTTGAAGAAGATGACAATATATTATTTGGATGAGATGATGGAGAGATGCCAACTACGTATTGGGAAATTACAAGCTATCGATTTATTGCCAAATTTGGATGTAACCAATGGATCTACGATGGTAAACTTCGCAGAAAAAGAGAATATCCAGCTCATGACATTTTTGATTCTAACTCTACCTTCCGTTGGCGTCGAGAGGACGCATCTCATGCAGAGTTTCTTGGATGAATTTAATCTGCTCATGAGCCCATTTCTCCACCTCGGCGACATTCACGGTTTCTACGAGACAGGAGCCGGGCTTGCCTTCTGGGTCTGATTCCTTGACGTTCTTTTCGTAGCGCTCGCGCAGCACTGCGGCTGCGAGGCGGGCACGCTCCGCGAGATTGTCTAGGCGGTAGGTGGTCCACTGGTAGTAGAGTTCTGTTAGGTGGGATTTGTTTCGGATGTTGACGTTGGTGGTCTCGTCTAGGAGGGTTGGGTCCTTGGGGCGGAAGGACGTGACGATTGTCACTCGCTCGGGCATGTTGGTTACGGGGGCGGCCGTGTGAGAGATATAGCGACCTTGGAGAAGGACGGCACCTCCCTGTATTTTGTTAGCATTGTAAATGATGGACTGGATGTTGAGAGCGCTTACCATTTGTGGTGCCCTGACCTTTATCGTTGAACCATCACCCTTGAGAAGCTCTGTCTCGCCTCCGGACATGTGTCGTGCATCTGATAGCATGACGACGCAGACCCAAGGATGTGAATCTTTGTGCCACTCGATGATGGGTTTTGACTGATCCGTTGTTTCTTGTTTCTTCAACCTGTCCTCTTCAGATCGCTTGATAGCCTCTTCCGTGGCGACAGGAGGCTCAATGGGTGTTCTCCTGACTTCGTCAATTCCTCCGGGACCAAGCTGGACGTTGGTATGGCTGATCTCGTAGTCCATCACCGGAACCAGTTCTACACCAGCAATATCGCTGACGGTCTTGAGTACTTCCGGTGAATGCCAGAACTGGTGGATGAATGGGGCATATCGAGGTGCCATTCCACGCAGCTGAACCGAGCCGGGGCGAGTATAGAAAAGGCAGTTGTCGAGGGTATCTTTGCTGAAAAGTTCCCGACGGTGCTGGAGAACCGCTTCATGAGATAGCAGATTGAAGGGCTCGGTGGTTGCCACTTCAGACAGAGCTGTCGGCTCGAGAAGAATATCCTTCATCTTCAGGATTTTTGAAGGCGGCGAGTAGTCCAGATGTTTGGCTGGATCAAATTTGACAGGACCAACATTTTGATTCAATGTTTCAGTTGGAGTTTTTGACAAAGGCTGCACAGCTGGTGAGCTTTCTACGGCTGCTGTTGGAGACATGATGTTGAGAAGCAGATAGCAGATGGAAGGAATCGCTTGATTCGAGAATAGTTGATGTATCGGTTTATCGGATACCGTTATTGTAATTATTTGGATCTATGTCGAGAACGGGCACGATTTCCAGCATATTTATGTTTGACGAAATGAGTGAATTATGAATCTACATTTCCGAGAGGGGCTATTCGAAGCGCCAATTCGCATCAAGATCGAAAACCATCGATCGTCCAAAACTCAAAAGCAATACCCGTACTCTAAACCAGAATGGATTATTCGAGCCGCCGGTCGGAACCCCAGACTCTTGCAGAAGAAGCTTGCGGGGAACGACGAGTGGGGGCTTATCTGGGGACCGGAGGGCTCCCCATCCACGCTATACCATTTCTGGGCTATATGAAGCGCCGGAGTGATGATGATCATTACCCCGGAGTCTCGTGGCGAAGAGCGTCGAGGGCTCTGCTTGGGCTATGGGTTGGTGGCTTCTGCCAGTCCATACCAGATTTGGGGTATTCAAGGCGCTCCTTGTCTAACGTTCTGTCACGCTAAACCGAAATGGGATGCACTGTCCTTCTTTTCACGTGGACCCTTTCGAATTTCTTCTCCAAGAACAAGCCTCCAGAAGCACCCTCCGGTATCCGGGCCCTGGCAGTGATAAGCTGAAGGTCGAATCAAACCTTGGACAATTATCAGCGATCCTCTGGAGCTATCCCGCGTTTTTTCGACGCTATTACCCTATTCAAGAAGCCCGAGGTAGAAGGACTGTGGACTTGAAGCATATAATCTCCCATCCCACCCCAGGTCTGGAGATCATCGTGCCTTTTCGACAGACAACTTCTTCTTGTTCGACTGTTGTTTCTCGGGCATCTTCGCAACTCACTCAAGGCATTCACCTGTCACAAGTCTCACACGGACATGGACACTAAGCACCTCGAAACCCATATCCATGGAGATGAGAAAGACGAGAAGATAACATCGGGCGAACATCACGACTACCACGAGAAGGATGATAAGACGGGGGCTAACGGACATCAAAACTATCATGGCATAGACACTCGTGCTATGCACATGGGGGCTGATGAGGTGTATGAGAAGAAGATCTCTATCATGAACGAGGCTCTCATCGATATTGGCATGGGCTCGTTTCAGTGGAAGATATTTGCCATGACCGGATTCGGCTGGTTCGTTGACAATGTCAGCCATTCCCTTTGCAGCCCGTTTGATGCAACTTATTAACTGTTGGACAGTTTTGGATGCAAGCCATCACAATTATCACACCTCCGGTCCAAAGAGAGTTCACAGTCAAGCGCATCGCCTTTCTCAGCGTCGCAAAATATGCGGGTCTTGTCATCGGTTCAAGCGCCTGGCCAACTTCTGCAGATTTCATCGGGCGACGACTAGCTTTCAACATTACACTCTTGCTGTCTTCCGTTGCAGGCCTGGTGGGGGCTGGTAGTCCTAACTTTGTAGCTATCGCTACCTTCTGTGCATTCATCGGCCTGGGCACAGGTGGTAATCAGCCTGTCGATAGCGCTATCTTTCTCGAGTTTATCCCTGCGACGCACCAATATTTGCTTACAATGCAATCTTCATTCTGGTCCGTAGGGCAGGCGATGGCTGCGCTTATTGGATGGTAAGTTTCTCTAGGCTTAGTGATATTCCCGAACTAATCCAACGATAGGCCATTGATTGCGAACTATTGTTGCCCGTCCACTACTCCCAAGGGCCAATGTAGATACGAAGACAACCTGGGCTGGCGATACGCATACTGGACCTTTGGTGGCCTAACCCTCGTCATGTTTCTGCTTCGCCTGTTCTTCAGAATCTATGAGACTCCCAAGTACCTTCTTGGGAGAGGTCTTGACCAGCAGGCCGTCGATGTCGTTTCAAAGATTGCCGCGAGGAACGGAGGAACCACATGGCTGACAATCTCCCACTTCGAGGCCGTCGATGCCCAGCTAGCCGTCGAGCACCGGGAAGCAGCTCAGGCAGAACAAGCAAATAATCTTCAGACTAAGAACGTGATCAAGCGCAATATGGCGAAGTTTCAGCCTGACAAGATCATGGCGCTATTCTCTACTCCACGCCTCGCTCTCTCGACATCTCTTCTTATCTTCCTTTGGTGCTCGATCGGTATGGCCTATCCACTCTACAACTCCTTCATCCCCATCTACATCGAGAACAAGGGCGTCGAATTTGGTGCATCTTCCTTGAACACCACGTATCGTAATTACGCCATCCAAGCCGTCTGTGGAATTCCAGCTTCAATTATAGGTGGCTTCACGGTTGACATGAAGCGCATCGGTCGCAAGGGAACTGGCGCTTTCGCCTGTATTTGCACTGGGGTTTTTCTTTTCCTCTTCACCCGTGCTTCATCCAGTGCCGCCGTACTCGGCTTCAGTTGCGCCATCGCTTTTTTCCAGAATCTCGTTTACGGATTGCTCTATTCGTACACCCCAGAGCTGTTCCCTGCACCCATTCGCGGTTCCGGTAACGGTTTGGTGGCTGTTTTCAACCGCTTGAGTGGCTTGATGGCTCCTATTATCGCGGCTTATGTAGGTGTTGATACTGATCTGCCGATCTGGATCTCCGCTGCACTTTTCATGGTTGCGGGACTGGTATTCTTGGCTCTTCCTTATGAGATGAGAGGAAAGGCAGCCTCATGATCTCCGCAAGGGCAGGGTGACTTTGGTCGATGGCTCTTGCCAATTTTCGATATTCTACCAAGATCAGTCATTCTATGGCCACGAGTACGTACTATGGTATATGCATTGTTCTCATATTACGACGCGTTCTTAGTCAATAGCAAGTCGAGTTTCCAAGTATGCAGATAGATGAGATGATCTCTATTATTTTGACCATTCTTCCCACTCAAGACCAAAGTGATTGAGAGTCTTATGGCGCTAAACTTTTAGTCTGTTTGGTCTTGTACAGCTGGCTTTTTGATATCTCCAATAACACCTGTCCCGTGAAACGCCACTGCAGTGATTGCCGCAGAAAGAATCAGAACACCAAAATTGTACCAATTCGCTGCTCTAAGTCCTGCTAAGGAATGATCGTCCCATGGAATGATTTCGCCAGCATCTTCCACCGAAACGCCCCGATGAGATGCCATGATACTCATTTGAACAGCCGTTGTCGTAGCGAGACCCACTGCCCGACCAATCTGTCCAACAGCGTTTAAGATTGCTCCGCCAAGTGCCTGATCCGACTGTGGGACACTTATGGAGGTAAACAATGTCATGCATGGCCAGACGACATCCGAGCCGATTACGGATAACACCATTGCCGGTAGTCCAGTGGCAAAATACGATGTGTTCGGCGGTATCGGGATAGCGAACAGCAGGCAGGCCAATGCAACAACAATATTCGCGCCGACAAGAAGAGCGCATGTCGATATTCTTGTGATCAAGAAGGACATCAAGAAAGCAACTGTTGTTCCAACAATGCCCTGCGGGATAAACCTCAGCGTAGTTTGCAAAGTACTAAGATCCTGATAGTCCTGCCAAAAGTATGTCGCAAAGACAACGAAAGCGTTGTAGGAGGCGAAGAACATCCCAGCGACCGCTATTCCCGCGCTAAAGCGCTTATTGCGGAATAAAGATGTCTTTACGAGCGGCGCCCTATTCGTGCGCTCCGTTTGGTACCATTGCCACACGATAAATGTAGCCATAAGCAGTGCTGCAACGACTATAAGCACCGGGATGTAAACATTACTCCACCCAGCTACATTGCCTTCTGTGAGAGCAAAAAGCAAAGCAATGAGGCTGGCAGTAACCAGAAACCCCCCGAGCCAATCGACTGTCTTGAGAAGTGTCATCAATCCTCCTTTTTCTTGTTTTTCATTGGAGTTGGTCGGGATCAGAAAGATCCCCGAGATGGTGATGGCAGTTGCAAAAGCGGCCAGTACTCCAAATACCCATTTCCACGACGTGTGTGCGGAAATGAAGCCGCCAATGAGGTTCCCTACGGCACCGCCGACAGGTGCACCGACCGCTGAATCATGGTTTTAGTCATCATTAAGAGAGAAACATATAAATTGGATCATACCGTAGGTTGCGAAGGCATAGATTCTTGCTTTTCCAGAAGTAAAAGTAACACCTAGGATTCCGATTGCCGTTGGCACATTAGCCGCCCCGCCCTATAAGCATTAGCAAAAGCCTGGAGTGTAATAATGACTTCACCTACAATACCAGCAAGTCCTCTAAATACATTGAATACGATTTCGTCCTTCAAGAATGGGTTGATCAAGTTTGCCACAGCTGCAAGTCCAGTGCCTAATATGAAGATGAGTCGCTTTCCCACAACATCAGCGGTGCGACCCCAGAGTAGAAGGAAACAACCGAATGTTAGAGAGTACGAGGATACAATCCACTGCGACCGGCTTTCTGGGACGTTGAGATCGTTTCTTATTACGGGAAGAATGATCACAACGGCTTGCGTCGATAGAATCTAGACTGATGAGCACACGGTCTATTATTAGGATTTTTGGGAGACAAACGTTCATGAAACTTGCCCCGGTAAGTGTCAATACCAATGCAATACTTCTCGCCTTCGACAACGGTTTTGGACTACTACCATCGCTATCACCTTCCGTTTCGTGGATTCCAGTGCTCTCTTTCGATCGGCCCGTTTCCGGATCTGCGTTATTGGCTGCGGTAGCACATTGTAATTCAATCGAATTCGCCCCCATTATTCCTGCGCCAAATAACTAGGTCAATAAACCCTGAACTAATCGGCAAACCCGCTTGGAAAGAGACGCCTCCAGACCAACCAATCCAGAAATGCATAAAACGAAGACAAAACGAAGTATGTGAAGAGAAAACCTGGTAAAAAGTTCAAGTTCTTTGACTCACTAAAATTTCAAATCCCGACATTAATAATTGTGGAGGAAAGATTACAGCGCTTGTGTACATCAGTGGGGTGAGTGGTGAGCTTTGGGCCAATGGGAATCAATTCGCGGACCCCACGCGCGGAATTACTTTCCCATCAATTGAGAGAACATGGAGTCTGGAAACAAAAGAATACATGACTTTTCAACATTAAGCTGGAGACGCAACTCGAAAACTGATCTTGTAAAGTTTACATGTCCTTGCACAAGCAAAGCCACCACTCCTCATACGCACGCTTGTCGCCAGTCTCTAGAATTGGCGCTACAACTCTGTCTGTGGAAAAATGACATTTTCAATAGCCGTCATCATCGGCCTTTGAAGTCGGCAACTGACTGCGCTCAAACCGCCCAGATTCTAATCTATTGAAAACGGAACTACACTGCGGAGAATTGTAAAGATGATGACCTCTTAAATAGCATGACTGGGAAAGGAGAAACACTGTCATCATGCGCGGTACCCCTAGAGTATTCACGGTGGATAAACCTCCACGGTAGATGAAACATACTTTGAAATATGCCAGAAGTATCTAGCTGTCTTTGTCGTTCGCACCTTATCGCCCTCTAGTAACTCATCGAAGAATTGTCTTGGTTGTGAAGAATAAAGTTGTCAGTGTTCCATCCATATCAAAACAATCAAAAGATTATTTATGGTTGGTGGAAGTTTAGAAAAATATATAGAGATATCATTCCGCTCCTGCTACCTTTACACAGCATCCTCCTCTCTACTGCTATCTGCACACCTACTCTAATCGCTTCGTCGTCTCGCTAGTTGATTAACTCGCCCACATTCCCCAGATGGGTACACTAACCCTGATTTCCACGGAATCCAAGAAATTGTCCTCGCTCGTCCCCAGTATGTCCATGCAGATTCTTCATGTAGTCTGAAAATTTCTTTGTCAGGTCCAGCACCCGGCGAATGTGATCAATTGATACACTCTTCCCATCTCGTGCAGCTAGCGACAAAGCAGATCGCACACAATTCCTAATCTGACGTCCATTCAATGGGTTGTTGGCCGTCTCCTTCCTTATCTCTTTGAGACACTTCGTGAGGTCTTTTTCGATTATTACCTCAACGAGGAATGTCTTCCAAACCTTGAGTTGTGATCGTTCATCTAACAACGGCATGGCAAGCGTAATATGAATCCTGGACTGGAAGGCTTCATCTAACTGACCGGGTCTATTGGTCGTCAAAAAAAGAATGCCGTCGAAGTATTCAAGTTCACGTAAGAATACAGACACAAGTGCGTTTCGCTCAAGGTTGCGGATGTCGCGCTCTTGAAGGAATACGTCGGCTTCGTCAAGGAGTAAAACTGCATTCCACTTCGTCGCACGGTCGAAGATCTTGCGCAACTCTGATTCTAGTCTCATCGAATCAACTCCTAAATCTCCACACGTGATTGCATATAACGGCCTATTAGCTTGTTCTGCAACACATTCTACATATTGTTAACAATCCTACACAGGATGTTCTAGAAAGCATGAAACTTACCAGCGGTTAACGTCTTTCCCGTCCCTGGCGATCCATGCAGCAGAATTACAAGTCCACGTCCTTTGCCCTTTACAAAATCGCTAAAGTGAAGGTCCCCTTTCGTGTAGGAATTGACAAGAGATGTTACGACCTCTCTGTGGTCCGTAGGAATGACCAACTTCTTAGACATCATCGTATCGTCAAAAACAGGTGGCTCTAGCTCGTCAATAGCTACAGAGCTCCATGACTTTCTCACCAGGGAGAATGCAGGTATATCGGAGGGCAGATATAAGGATGTATCGGCAGCAGTCCACTCGGACCCTTCTCCAACGTCTGAAGCATTGAAAGGGTGTGTCTCATCTCCAACGCAGATTTCACACTTACAGACTGGTACTGCGTACGATCTATGGAAGGGGTATGCATCGTGGGGAACGGTGCCATGATCCCCTGCATCTCTAGCTCGAGGTGGAGCATTTTCCCAAGTGACATCGACCACCACTCTAACAACGTCATCTTCCCATGTCTTACTCCATTCATTGCCTTTGTACTGCATTACTTGAGGTTTATCCATGAGCTCGATGTATTTGCTTCCTCGTTCTATCAGTCTCCGACGCTCTTGCTCCTCGTCTCTTAAAAATCCAGCTGGAACAATTTCCAAGTCTTCGAGCTTGACTTCGCCAGGGAATGGATCGATTGTTCTGTTCTTGTACGTCTGCACGAAGCCTTTTCCAGACAATGATGCGGTAAAACTGCGAAGCTTGAGCTGAAGCGGCTTGAAGGATCCTGCTGAAAGTTTTGAGCATCCACTCACTGACTGTACGAGATAGGCTTTCAAGCAACCATTCGAACGACAGAAAACAGTGGTCCCAGGTCGATAAAGTAGCCATAGAGCTTGGAAAGAAACGCTTTGTACGGAATCATTCGCAATATCCTTAACAGTTTGTCTGACTGTGGCACATTCGTGATCAAGAGTGGTGAGGAGGAACTCGAGATGGGTCTTTTGATCACCTTCTAATGTTTTTATCCTCGACTCTATGTCGGACCAATAATGGAACAACAACATGTAAGGCTCCTGAAAGACAACTTGGTTGGCAAGGAGTGTCGCGTATTCGGGATGTTTTTCTGCAGAGATAGCTCCGCGCAGACCTTCCACGATCAAGGGAGACTTTATTTCGATCGATGTACCAGTAAGTTTGCTGTTTGTATCAAAATCCCGAGTTTTCACTAGTACCGGGCCACCGGTCGTTCGTGTTTCTGGGGTTGTCTTCGATTGTCCCTCAACATCGTCCTCGGGTAGGACACTAAGCCTCCCGAAAGAGTCTTGAACGGTTTTTTTGCGGCTAATCTCAAGTTTCCATTCGGATTCTTGCTGGGGCATCTCGGTAGAGAAATCTGGAAACATTGGAGACAAAGGGGCAGCAAATGGCCTGTGGCCCAAATACTCTAGCTGCGATGTTTTCCCTTCTAAGTAAGTGATGTAGTTGAGGAATTCATCTCGTTTCTGTTGTCGCTCAGCGCTAGATCCCCAGAACTCGTCATCCTTTTCCATCAGACAAGGCCTGGTCCAACTTGGACTCTCCGCCGTTGCCTCCTTGTTGATATTTGGTTCATTGTCATTAGATTCATTCGCTCCCTGGGTGGCGTCCCTGAATGTTGGACTTTCCAATACATTGGATTCGGTTTCGTCGGTGGCGCCGGGCTTGGATACCGAGGGAAAAGTACCGTTCAATGAAGTTGACGCTTTCTGGTCAGGTGTTCCTGAATCGATCATAGCATTTGCTGAATCCCCGCAATCTCTCATATTTTCATCGTTATGAGGGGTCAAGTCATCATGACTTAGGGGCGTTGTTTGTGCTGTGATAGGGTCGAGCGATGACCGTTCCGAGTCAACGCCCGACATATTTGCTGAGGACAGTGATTGAGCTGTGGAGTATCAGTGCTTTCGACATTTACAAGGACAAACTCAGGAAAAATTCTAACGTCAATGAGAGATGTCGACTGTACGATCCGTTTCAATATACTGTAGAAAGGGCAAACTGGTTTAGGAGGGCGGACTCGATTTGAGTGGTCTTCCATTAACTCTATCTCTTCTTATCAAAGGAATCTGGCCCCGTCAATATGTCCGTTATCTCGTTTGTAAAAGGGCTTGCCAAGTGTAAAAACCAATCATATTCTATAGACTTATCATGTTTGTCGGTTCGACAAGGCTTTGTCTCAGCCTTCCCAGCCCCGTTGTTAGCAATGCCCAATTCCGGAGGCCACTGACACTTTCTTACACACCCTTTAGCCCTCCTACCGATCAGGTCATCCAATGTATGTTGGAGGCCCCCACACTCCGAGTTATAGATGTTTCAATTACTCAATTCGCTAATGCGGGTTTTCTCACCGGTGACCAAAAGCAACTATTTGAGTTGGCAGCCATGAACCATCAGCCGCACATCTACCCACCAGCCCCAGCCTGCTCACAGCTAGGTAATCATATTGTAAGGTAGAGCTTCGTTTGAACATTCAGTCTCTCATCTCCTGGTCCATTGACCGCCGTAATTATATTGACATAGGCTTCCTGAAACTCTAGCATCTTACAACAAGGAAAGGAATAAAGGGCAGAGGGTAGTTACCGGCGTTCACTATCCAGCCAGCCATAGACAGTATTCATAGTACCTAGTCATGGCTGATTCGATACTCTTGCAATATGATGACAACGGTCAAAATGATCTTCTTCAACAGGCCATAAATTTGAGCCGTGAGCAGGAAGATACCCGAAGTGCTGGCTGGCTAGGTTCGTACGCGAAAAGGTAAGTTCTATTAAAGATACTTAATTAGTGCTAAGCTAATAGATAACATGAAGTGACCAGTTACAGTCGCCGGAAACACAGCTCCTAAACGAGATTCGTAATTTCCGCGCTACTATGAGTAAGAGTGAGGAACGAGAACTTCAATCCATGGAAGAGGAATGTTGCAAAGAATTCATTGCCGTGATAAAAGCTGGGGCACTTAGAAATTGCAAGGATGGCAAAAAAAACAAACACTTGAGAGCTGTTAGTGAAAGGTGTGATCGCTTTTGTGAGATCGCGATATACTATCAAAAGGTTTTTGACGTATTAGGTAATATCGGGGACTACACTTCAGCCATATGGGGTGCGTTGAAGCTGCTCATGGTTTACCGACTCAACGACCGGGATCTGAAAGAAGAGGTTGTCAAACATCTTTGCAGCATTGGAGAGTGGTTGACAGAACTTTCATCTTTCTCTAGCATTCCGAAAGATCGACACATGCAAAAGGCAATTACGAAGACGTATTCTCTGCTTCTACAATTCTTGGGCAAAGCATTGCAGTATTACAAGGAAAGCAAGCTATGTAAGTGGACAATTGATACGTACAAAGCTTTTACTTACCAACACCTAGCTCGCGTAATGAAAAACTTCTCCTCTCCATGGACGATCCGTTTCCAGCCTATAATTTCCGATATTCTGAGTTCTATAAAATCAATCCATCGGAAAATCCAAGTCATCGTATATGCGGACATGCAAAAACTCTCTGAGGGTGTTGAAAGGATTGGGCAAGCGGTTGAAATGGGAACGCAAGACCTTCTGTCAAAGGTTGAGGACGGAAGTCTCTTGATTCTGGATGGACAAACACAGCTGATGGAACAATTCCACGCATTGATGCACTCCCTGGCTTCGCAAGACAACCGTAGCTGCCAATCTATCGGACTGTGGGATGACAGGATACGAGATCGCCTCTTGAAAGGTCAACTTACCTAAGGATATTTTTATTCATGAGTGTGCTAACATATCTTCGCAGAGCACGTACGCCATAAAGTTGCCGAAGACACTGTTCTTATTGCGGACATCGACGTGAATAAGATTCTGGAAATCTTTGAAAAGCTATTCCCCCAGCTCGTGGAGACAAGAAGGACAGACGAAATCCGCCGGAAGAAATATAAGCCTGGGCTGATAAGAATCCAAGAAGAAGATTCCCCGTCAGTGTCGAACCTCCAATGGAATCTCACAAAACACCCTGATACTTCTTGTTGGGCAACTGAGAAGGGGTCACACTTTCTATGGATTGAAGGTTACCAAGAAAGCACTACATTTGACTGGACAACGAGAGTATCCATGGATGTGAACCGACTAGCAATGTCAGTTAGGCATGGGCTCGTTCTCTCGTTCTTTGCTGGTGAAAATAGGGCCAATGCCATACCAAGTCTAATTCTACAAACATTCATACAGCAGACCATCATTCAGCAATGGCAGAAATTCACTTCGGCCAGATGCTACAAGCAAGCGCTAAGTATGGATCGCCTTAAGGAGTGCGGCAACGACTTCATCAAGCTATGGAGTTTGTTTGCAATTTGTTTGGACTCAAGTCAGCCTGGTTTTTGTTGTCTTGGACAACATCGACACGCTTCTCAACATTTGTAAAGACGACGAGATTGGCCACTTTACTCAATTTTTAAATGGACTTGCCAAATCTGAGAGGCCAATCTGCAAAATACTAGCCACGTCTCGCATCAACAACTTACTCCCGCACTTGGCAGAGCCTACCGAAAGGATTCGCTCGATCTTCCCCAGCGGACATTTTTCCCTCCTGCGAATTCCAAGAGTCTATCAAGTCGGATCTCAGTCTGTGCGAAAATTACACAATTATCGATCAGACATTGTCAAAGAAACTTTCTCACCAATCGGGGACTCCATGCTAGAAGAGGTCTTTGCCACTGATGGAATGCAAGAAAAATCTCGCTTACGTTCGATTGTTGCGGATGATGGTGATGACGATGATGATGATCTCGAGGCTCTTCTCCGCGACGAAAAGATTGAAAGTATTCCGCGTAGGGATAGCTCAAGGTTGCAGTGTCAAATGGAGGAGGGTTTATCAAAAAAGGAATCAGATGATATTGAAATGGATAGCGAACTGCTTGGGGTTTTTGAATCAGACTCAGACATCGACTTTGAGCTAGAGATTCAAAGTCAAGTGGTCGACGCTAAAGTCTCCAAGACACCCGAGAGCGACCCTCGCCTAGGCATGGACAAGATCCTTCAGGAGGTTTTTGACAGTAGCGACAGTGACCTAGACTTGAGTGATTTAGACACGGAACAAAAGCTCGTCCAGAAAGTGGGGAAGCCAGCAAGTGACATTGGGGATGACTCGTCGGATGATTTCGACTACAGTGCTTTATAGTGGAAGGGGGTAGATGTGAGTTTTCTCCAAATTGAATGGAAATTCTAGAGACATTCCCATACACGCCGTCACAATAGGTTTAGTCAGGCGGGCTCGTTATTTAGCCAAGTTCGCTTGTAGCAACGCAAAACGCAGTGTTCCAAAGATCACTGGGTCTACAGACCAAAGTTCCAACTTACTACTGCTTCCACCTCAGTAAAGTCATAAGCGCAGAAGGCAGCCCCCGCGACCAGTATCATCTAAGCGCACCTAGTCCACCCCTAGCCCCAGGCCTTCACACTTCTGTAGTCGTCGTCAAACCACAAAAACTTAGTTTCGCCTGATACTTCACTAAGAACGTACACACCGGGGTCTTCATCGAACGAGATAGGCTTTCTATTCCTCTCTTCATTATAACAGGTTGCTTACTCTCCGTAGAGTGATTATGAGTTCCTTATGGCGATAGTGTTCGAATCATTCCGAATAATTAATTTTCTTACGCTTAGCGTTGGAGTGCATATGCGTGTTTGTGGGGGTTGGCGATCTTTGGTGGTATTCCTTCTCGAACTGGGCCGGAATGGCATGTATTCGCATATTCCATGTGTATTAGACCGTTCTCATCGACACTTGTAGTGCTTATATCCTCTAAAGCTCAGATGGTCTCCTAAAATCCACTCTATCTCCTCAAATCTTCATCCGTATCAATTCTTTCACTCTCCGTTAGATCGAATTAGATGGCGTATAGTGGGTCAGCAAGTTCTCAATGATGAAGCGACGGATCTACTTATGTTCATGTCACAAATCTGATCTGCAAAAATTGTGAACTAGACTGCGCGAAATGGTTAATGTATGGCCTCTCATCAATAAAACGACCAGAAAAGGAAGAGCACTGTCATCCTGCACAAAATCCTCAGAGTATCCGCGGCGGATAAGCCTCTACGCCAGATGAAATATACGTCGGAACAAATCATTTGTGTGGCTGTATCGGTCCGTTGGCGGCTGGATCCTCTCGATCAATCATCAGCACTAGTACTGATTCCACAACTTGGACTAATAGCATACCCAAACGCCCAGGTCAATACTGTAATTGCGCTCAATCGTGTATGTCATCATGAAGGATATCTGTGCCTAGAGATTGTACCTAGAAGCTGTCCAGAGGACGACATGGAGACGCGATAGAACTTCGGCCACGAATGAACAGCTACCGCATTTACGTTCGATGACTTACAAAAAGGCAAACTAAGCTTATGGTGTACGTATGGACAGACCGAAGGGGCCTCTTCCCAAGAACCTTATCGCGGTGTGCTCGGTAACCGAAATTCATCCTTTCGGTACGGCCTGTTGAACGGCTGGTCCCGCACCCTGTCATATTCCAGCTAGCATACACAGCGTCCAAACTGAGATACGAAGGAGTGCACTCATATTGACTAGTATGTCTAGACTTGATAATTGGTCACAAGGTCAGCGATTGCGCCACTCAGGCGTACCACGCAATAATTATCCGGAGTCCATGATCAATCATCGGTCGTTAAGGTGGTGTGTTGATATGATCCATCGATATCGAACTCGCAACTCTAATGATCCAGGCACCGGGGGGCGTCAGCAATTCCTCAGCCCTCTGGCCCCATTCCACGGTATCGAGATCCCAGTCCCTAATAGTCGGGATCCTTCCCTTCCCGTTCGGTTTCTCGATACGAACCAAAGTGCCGTCTCCCCTCTCGTATTAGCTTGAAACATTCCGCCGAACTGGGAGCTTCTCTCATGATATGAAGCCTAGAACTGGAGAAGATAGCCATCGGTGTGGTTATATCACCCCTGGCCCCTGGGCTCTCGCTGTGCTCACATGCGCACTTCGCCATTCCTTGCTCTCCGCCCCCGAATGCGGTATGCGAAACAACCCCTTACAGCAGTAAATCAACATATCAATATGATGCTTGGAGAACTGTGGATATCTACAAAATACTAGGACAAATGTTACGTTTGATATCCCGGCAATTTCATTTTTCCTGTTAGATTCCACCTTACTCCAGAATTGAAGCCACGAAGTCAAATTGTGCCATCAATCCTCCTGCGCATCACATACCTACACATCCTTCCCTATCCATCTTATCGGGCCGCTTTTAAAGTTTAAATAGCCGTCTTGGCCCTGAGAGTTACACACAACTCGGTTCCCAACTGATGATCGGCCACCATCATTGCCTTTTGGTGCCGGCCTGTCAGTTTACTCGGGTCCAGCTGCAGTGGGGTCCGAACATCAAAAGTAGGGGTTCATATGAATTTGTCCAGGAATTTGAGAACATAGAGTATGGACATAATGGCACTGGAGGATTTTACTGGTTTGTTGGTTGCAAGGGACGTCTTGCCGGAAAGCTAAATAATATACCTGCGCGTTCTCCTGAGGATTCCAAGGCCAACATTTTGTGTTCTGCTGGATGTTTTGATACCAGCCTATGACCAACCGGCGAAACCAACAGTTACAATAACAGCCAAGTTCACTCATTGTATCATCACACATCCGATTAGAAGCAATGTCTGAACTCGAGGATCGATTTGTGAAAATCGGCATGTGGACAGACGAGGCCAGAGGATCTATTATGGGAAAGGTCATTACCACAGACACAAGGACGGGAACTCTAGTCATTGCACTTTTAGCTGTTCTATCTACACTAGGTCATACACGATCTTTCCTAAACACAAGAAAAACTACGTGTTCGCTGACAGTCACAGGCACTGCACATCTATGGCATCTTGTTGCATTCGGCTACCACCAGTACCGTGCGAATGGACGTCCGGCCGACGGACTCTATCGCCAACAGCAAGCACTTCTTCGCACATTACCCAGTCCAACTTCACTAATGGCCGATACTATTAGGCTATGGTGGGTGTGGAGGAAGAGCAAGCATACCAGTCGCGCTGTACTACGCTCCATGGGCCTCAGTCTACTGGCTTTACTGTTCGCAGTAATGTCTCTCGCTGCCAGTATATTCTCTTCTTATGTCATTACTGGATCCAATCTAGAGGTCCTTGTCAACAGCCCTTCGTGTGGCCATTTTCTGATAAATGCAGCTGAGCCGTATGAGGCCGCGTTACATACTGTTGCAGAACCCTACGCCAAAGAGTGCTACTCCAACACGTCAGCGCTCCCTTCAGCATGCAGAGTCTTCGTTAACCCAAATGTAACGCTGCATATGGAGAAGGTTTCCTGCCCATTCTCAAAGGAAATGTGCATAGGTAGCAACACCACTTCTACGCCTGCAGTCGCGGTGGATTCCGGACTTGTCGATGCCAACAAAGCTTTTGGTTTTAATCTTCGCAAGAGAGACCGCATCAAATTCAGAAGAAGGATCGTATGCGCTGCCCTTCCACTTGAGGGCCATGTTACTCGTGTCAATCCCGAAGACCTCCCGGACTCATTTCATTTTGAACCACTCCCAAATGAAGAAATTTTAGTACTTTCCTATGGAAATAATCCCGAATATGGAGAGTGGTCGAACTTTACATTCTCTAAGAGTCTTACAAGAGCAGCGGCTACAAAAGATCCAAAGGTTGCGTAAGTAGGGTGACTTGAATTCACAATTGCACACAATCGTCCTAACTGATTTTAGCGGATTACTGAGCTCAATGGTCCAACCCGAGTTCGAACCACTGCCAGAAATGAAGACCGAGAATTCCGATACAGTGCTCATGGTGGTCTCAAAGAACGCTGTTCAGTTTGCAGAACCCGTAGACGACCCTGTGTTTTCCGCTCACCGAGCACGAAACATGAGCACTACCAATGGAGGTTACCAGACTTTTTATAGTGCAGATAATGTAGTTAATGTTGTTGGATGCACCGAGCAGGTAGGCGGGGAATTCAGAGTTCAACTTCTCAAGCTAACAAGGCAAGGTTCAATTCTGCATGGCATCAGCCAATGGCGACATTTGCTCAGCTCTCTCAGGCAGGCCAAAAGATCTAAGCCAAAAAGACTTCCCAAAAGCCGGTGCCATGCAGTTATTTGCGCTTCGGTTAACCGCTCGCATGGCCGATTTCCTACCACTCGCCAGTAACCGAGCGTTGAGACTCGGTGCCAAAGTCGGAGTATCTGGTGTTGTCAGCTCAAAAGTACCAATAGATCAATGGATATCTGAAGTGGTAGCCTGGGAATCGTTTACTTGGGCAATACTTCAAACCGCGATATCTGATTATGCAACCGGCTGGGCACGAGTGCCTGCAGCCAGCGAGAAGCCTAGTACTCCTAATGAACCTGGTTCTGAGGCATTATGCAAAGCGCAGAAAATGCGGAAGACTGGTGGATTTCAGTAAGTAGACGCTCTCAAAAGCAATCAGACTTGTCCCCGGCAATCTTGAGATCTGACACTGACATGGCATCCACGATAGAAACATCAACGTATTCGGCTTAGCCTTCATCACAACCGTATCCATGCTAGCCACACTTATCGACATAACCTTAATAAAATTCCTCATCTACCTAAGCAAATTCCGAAAAGCTCTGGCGCCACGCATCGACCGCTGGATTCAAGACGGCGTACTACAGCTCCAGCGAAGGGCCTTCGAAGCACAAGGAGAAGGCATATGGACGAACTTGAACGATGACATCCCTTTAACAATCTCGGAAGATAAGCTTGGGGATCTTGTCATTGAGTCGACGAAGATGAGAAATGAGGCTGATGTGAAACATCAGATTAGCAGGACGGATTCAGAAGTAACTATGCGAGATACAAAGATCCGGAATGACCCGGGTGTAGAGCATCACATTAGTAGAATGGATTCGGAACTTACTATGCAAGATACGAAGACGCTGCCGGAAACTAAGGAATAAAGGACTTGAAAGGAGAGAGAATATAAAGAAAGTACTCGGAAGGTACGGCTATGGACGGTCTAATTCCATTACTGAGTGGATCCGAGGCACATTCTGGGGGCAGATTTCATTTTCGTACATTTTCGATTGGATATGATCGTCTGTGTCAAGGAAGTCCATGCTTGCATAAGAATGTTTCTTTTAGAGATGCACGTTACGTCTCAAGGTATATTCTAAAATGATGTACTACAAAGCTCAGGCTTCGTGCCCTTGCTTTCTTTTGAATTTGCTTTTGGTCAAATCGCTTGCAGCGATCGATGAGCTCGTGTTTTTGTACTGTCGGGAATTTGTGAAGAGCCCGGCTGCAAAACTGCAAAAGAAACGAACGTGTTTCCAATCTTGTTGCGATGAATTGTAATCTTTGTTCCTACGCCCTGTGAAAAAAAAAACATGCTCCGTTCAAGCATAAATGTTGTATGACAAGTCCTTGGATAGAGGATCTTTACCTTCGCCAGCATTCTTTCCCTGTTCGGTCTAAATACCTTTTCAAAAACGTCTGGAACGATGTTCTCTACGATTTTGACTGGCGTTTGATCCGTTCAAATAATCTTGCTTTACCGAAGAGGATTATCAATTATGGCTGCAATCACTCGGTCTATCCTTAGATGTGGGAAATTTTATGGACGATTTTGCTTGTCGCTCCGGTGATCACGGCTTGTTGCTGCATCACGTGGTGGGGTTTCCAGCGAACACGAACAAGGGCATGCATATAGCAGGTAGCGGACCAATTATAGTTCTGCCCACATGGAATAAGGCTGTGTTATCATTGCAATCCGCTGGTGTTAGCCTTGTCCAACACATTCTTCGAGACCTCACTTCTCCATGTCTCTCCGTATCCGAAAGCCCTCTTTGCAAGATCTTGATTCCATCGCCAAAGTCGTTGCGGTTGGGTCTTATCAAGAAGCTGCGAATGCTTATAAATACTCAGCTCGCGACAAGTACCCGGACGAAGCGTATCGGTGTCTGAAGATCGACTATAACAACTATATCAGGAACGACGAGCAGAAATGGTGTTGTATGGTGGCCGAAAAAGTAGAGAATGTTGGAGATGATGCCACAATCATTGCTGTAGCGTTGTGGGATGTTTCTGCGATTCCGGAACTAGCTTCTCAGTCTCAGAGGGCAGATGTGCCGGAGAATACACTAGATAAAATAGGTATGGCATTCATCCATCCATCTCTTTGAACTCCGGAGTCTAATATAACTCAGTCACCTCTAACGAACCAACTATGCGGCGTGATGCAGACATCAACCACCTACAAGCGTGGAGGAAAGCTCTATCGGCCCACCGTAAATCGTATATGACTGGAGTTTGGGGACCGTATCTTCACCTCCAATACATATGCACTTTGCCCGAATACCAGCGCCAGGGTGCAGCAACAGCTTTGTTGCGATGGGGCATAGCCACCGCAAAAGAGAACAATCTGTGGGTTGGGCTCTTCGCAAGCCCCATGGGATTCCCCTGCTATCAGAATGTGGGATTTGAGACTGTTGGGGATGTGTTTGTTCAGGCGGATGGGGAAGATGAATCCGTGGTTGTCACGTCTATGGGTTTCCCTCCACCGCCAACGAAGAATATACCAGACGTGCAGCTTTAAAGCATATGATTGCAAATGTGTTGATTATATCTCGATTAGATTTAGAGTTCAGGGCACTGTTCAAGCCTGATTTTTAATCGATTTCCGTGGTGATTACCTCTGTAGTAACTCCCTTGAATCTAGTATAATCAATGGGAGATACCCTCGTCCTTTATTTGTTGTATGTATTTCCAATACCGAGGCACACTCGCCTTCCTTAGTCGACGACCAAATTTGATAAATGCAAAGAACAGAGATGTTTGCGCCAAGGCAGAGAATGCAGCAACGATGAAGGCGTTTTGGTAACCCATATTTGTGACCCAAGGGGTGACGCTGTCATTCCAGTCAGCCATGAGTGTAACTTTCGGACATACCTGAGACGCTCTTACCCGTAGCTTATGGCGAAGCTCATTGTATTACGAATAAGAATTACTGTTACGATAGCGTCGGCTCCAAGGTCTTTATATGAGTCGATGCAGTAGCTGATAGGTAACTGACAGCCAATGGTGATTGCGGCTCCAAGCATACCCATGGCGAATGTCAATCCAAACCAGTGTACACTATGCGCAGCTCCGACTCCCCAGATCAGAAGGGCGGCTGGGAGGAGTATGAGCAAAGCGCAATAAAGCCAGAGGCGATGTTCTGGTTCCATGATGCCGTTGTTCCGGCGGGCTTTCCACAGAAGAAATTTATCGCCCAGTGGTCCAGAAAAATAGCCACTGGCAGCATGTGTCAGCATATCGCAGTAATGTTACATATCTCATTAATTGAGATTGCGGGGAGGAGACCGTAGGACTTACCCAAGTACGACGCCAATGATGCAGGAGACGTATGAAAGCCCTACCATGCTTGAAGAGAAATTGTAAGGAGGGCTGGACAGGATAAGGGACGCAGTTGCGTTGAGAATGTTGAAATAACAGATGACCGAACCATACATGAAACCAGAGAAGACTACGACCGGAAATGAGAAGTAGAGAAATGGTCTCATCATCATACCAACCAACCCACGTTTGCTTTTTTCAAGATCGGTCTTTCTGAAAAGTTTCATCTTTTGCAGGAACGTTCTCTCTGAATAGAGTTGTTCTTGCGCTTCGTGAACCTCTGATGTCGACGGGCTATGTAGTGTGTCTGTCTTTTCCATACCGGCTGCAACCTTGTCAGTAGCTGCATCTTGTGCATTGGAACCTGTGGTCTGGGAAGTCGCAATTATTCCGTCTGCGTTCGTCACGGGTGCCATCGGTCGATGGAAATTGGTCTCTTCCATGAAGAACAGAAGGATGACGAAGGCAACGCCATTGAATATGGCACACCAATACTAGATAAGGGTCAGCTGAACTGAGCAGTATTCAAAAATGAATGGGCGGTCACATACAAGGACCCATTGCCAGCCCTGACCATCATTGATGAATCCGCCAATAACTGGGGCTAAGAAGTTTCCGCCGCCCAGAATGAGCGCGTATATGCCGATATATGTGCCTCGTTCGTGAGTAAAATACTATCCAACGGGTCGTTAGTATAATTTTTTGACAACATGAAACAGTGTGCTGCCTACCACGTCCGAGATCGATATCTCGCAGAGCGATTCGACTGAAGCACCAAAGAAGCCCTGCAGAACCTTGCTCGCGATCCACTCACCATTGTTCTTCACGCGAGGGCCCCATAGCATAATAGCCTGTTGTAGATCATGTCAGTAGCTATTTGTTCGCAGCGATGATTAGCGAATGCTTACCATCGTTGCTAACAACGAGATGAGATAGACAGGCCGTTTGCCAAACACTTGAGCAATGGGTTGCCAGATCAGACATCCCCAGCCGAGCAGTAAGAATAGATATCCCGTGCCTTCATTCAGATCGGCCACGGAAAGATTTGTCGCAATCGAGATCGGAACAAGGACAGAGTATATTGCAGCCGATGCAATTCCAATGGCAAGCATATATCTGGCAAAACCCAATTGGTATTTTTCTCTCTGAGTTGGGAAGATGGATATACTTACACACTTAGGCAGAAGAGAAGCAGACTTTTCCTTCTAGGGCTCCAGTTCAATGGATCATCGGGGTCAGATGATGGTACTGGGATAAGAACGACATCACGCTGCCCACCTGCAGCATGGCGAACATGCATGGTACCCGAGACATCGATAAGATGTACCGTCCCCGGAATGAAGTCAGGAGAGGGCGCGGAATCGGCCATGAGTTCGCAAGGCGTGTTGTATGTTGCAGATCCGATGTATTGGAAACAACGATGATAGAGCCGCCTGTGAGAAATGGACTGTAGGGGCAAATTGGATGAATGACCTAAGGTATCAAAGGATCTTTGCCCTGTGTATATATATGGTTGCACTGTAGATAGTTACAGATTTACCGAATATCCTGACACAGATCCCGACGCACTGGTCTTCTCCAAGCTACATTTCCCCGCAAAAGATAAGAATTATGCGATGGGGTCGAGGCCCTTTGACACCAGGTCATAGCGTTTCTAGCAAGCCCATTGGGTCTTGTCCAATCTGAAATAATTGCGACCAAAGAGACTATAGAGCACAAAAGCATTTTTGTCTTCGGGTGGTGGATAGTGGCGTTGTCTAGCAAGTTGGGACCAATCAGATGTATTTGCGAGCGAAATGACAAAAAGTGCTAAAGGCACTTGGCAAGCGAGTCAAGGACATCTGGACTCGTTGACCAATAAGGAGTATTTGCGAGCATCTAGTCGGTTGAGCGTGAATGGGGACTTTGATAAGATATTTTCGTACGAATTTCTCCCCATTATCTGGGGTTCGGCAATGTCTCCCGTGCTTGCCGTGGGCAATGTGGAGAAGGGAAATATCGAAGAGCTCTATGCGGGTCTCTGGCCCGTCAACACATGCATATATAGAGTTAGGTACCTCACGAATGATCCATCAAATGCAAACCCAGACATCACATTACTTCCAAATTGCGAACTCGAAGTCTTTCTCAATCACACGCGCGTCATCGATATCATGGTCAAAGCCAAATGGGAGTTACAAGCAGAGAAGTGCCAGAAGATATGTGAAAACTCCCTCAACCCCTCCTGGGTCCTACCACCCGAAGCATTACCAGCACGAGACGTACTCAACGTCACAAAATTCATTGAAACATGCAAGCTACTCACTGAAAGGGAGTTGAGCATCACGAATACATCTGCCGTCGACCTGGTTGCACAGATGGCATCTGGAGAACTTTCCGCAATTGAGACCGCCACGGCGTTTCTCAAGAGGGCGCACATAGGCCATCAGCTTGTGAATTTCGCGACGGAATTCATGGTCGAAGATACCTTAACTCGTGCTTCCGAACTCGACGACTATTTTGGGAAGACGGGAAAGTTGGTGGGACCACTTCATGGCATCCCAATCTCCACAAAGGAGCATATTGGCCATAAGGGACGCATATGCCATTCTTCATATGTTGCCTTGATCGATCAGATTGCTCCGGAAGATGCACTGATTGTCAAGTCGTTGAAGAATGCTGGCGCATTGTTCCACGTCAGGACCAATCTCCCACAAACAGGAATGGTATGGCCCTCTTCCTACTCCGCCAGCTATTGCGAAATGTCTGACACGAAGTAGCAAATGGATTGCACAAATTACATCCACGGTGTGACGGTGAACCCATACAATCGAAAGCTCTCGCCAGGAGGCTCCAGCGGTGGCGAAGGTGCATGTTTGGCATTGCGCTGTGCGGCGATTGGTATCGGGACTGATATCGCCGGCTCAGTGAGGATTCCAGCGGCATTATGCGGTGTATACGGCCTTCGCACTACAGCATTGAGAAACCCATACAAGGGCATATTACTCCCAGGGGAAGGTCAGGAAAGTGTGCGCTGTGTTGCGTCTCCTTTGGCAAACTCTGTGGCAGACTTGGAGCTTTTTGAAACGGCTTTACTTGAACAAAGGCCCTGGGAGGAGGAAACTTCTCTTATCCCCCTTCCTTGGAAGAAAGTTGCAGCGCGTCAAGCAGAACAACTGACCATAGGAGTCATCTGGGATGATCTGTAAGTGTTCCACCTCCTTTCTTTTTTTCAGCGTATACACACGATCCATCATCGCTGACCACAATCGAACCAGAGTTGTGCHCCCTCMCCCGCCTGTCACGAGAGCGTTGCACCACGCAGTGTCGAAGCTAAAGAGTGCCGGTGTCAAGGTGATTGATTTCGAACCCTTTAATCATCGTGAGGCGTCAGAATTACTCTCGGTACTATTCTTCCCTGATTCTGCGGAAACCCAAAAGGCTTTATTGGCTCAGAGCGGTGAGCCATTGCACCCGTTGACAGCGTTGGCACTCGATTCAGCCATTCCCAACCCAATCAGTGTGACTGAAAACTGGAAATTGAATGCTCGACGGGATGCATACCGAGACAGGTGCAAAGAGTCCAAAGCCCCGATTTATGCTATACGTTGCTTATGCTTATAGATATTCCGAGATTATGAAAGCGCGCGGCGTCGACTTTATTCTTTGCCCTTCTTACGTTGGCGTTGCGCCCGAACTAGCCACGGGGTCATATTATCTTTATACTGGAGTCTGGAATCTCCTTGACTTTCCTGCAATTGCGTTTCCAACCGGGTTGCGATTCGATCCTATGCTCGACCAGATCGATACTGAGTACAAACCGCGAGATGACCTTGATGAACATGAGACTAAACTCTGTGAGTATTTTTGCCCTGATCTTAACGGCAATGATGATGATCCCATAGCGTGGAAAAGACGATGTTGTTAAGTGCTAATGTTGTGGGCAGATAACCCTGCCATGTATGTAGATGCACCTATAGCATTGCAGTTGGTGGGGAAACGCTTTCAGGATGAGGAGACGGTCGCAGCGACGGCGCTTGTATCGAGAATTGTGCAGAACTAGGCAGGAAAATTTGAATTAGAAGTAATTTGAACGACTAGAACAGAAAACAAATGTTGTTGTAGCTATGTTATTGGATATGGCCGCAAGCTGTTGATCGGTAGATATAGTCGGCACGTACATGACGGTTCGGCCCTTTTAGTTTCTCTAGTTAACATTCACCCTTTTCCGTATTGTACCCCGCACTTTAGCTCCGCCCAAGCCAAGCCAAGATAGGATTGCACCCGTATGGGGTTGTGGCTCGAGAAATTTGTGGAGGTCTTCTCATGCTGTCTCGTTCAAAGCCCTGAAGTGCTCCACAATCGACGCCAGAAGCGTCTTCCATCTTGCATACACAGCCATTCCGCATCGGTTGGGGGCTTATATCGATGGTATCATACGTTAGAATGGAGTGACCCTGGACTAGCCCGCCATGTACAGATCCAAGCTGCGGTCAAAGACTGGTTGTTTGACCTGTAAGTGCCCTGTCTTCTCTGTCGGCCAGCAGTTTGGCTTACTAGTGAGGGTAGGCAGGCAACGAAGAGTGAAATGTAAAGAAGATAAGCCATGCTGTCGCAATTGTGCTGCTGTAGGTCGCCAATGCGAATGGCCAACCACTGGGGATCTTCGCGATAGACGGTATCGACAAACGAAACGAGAAGTCTCTTTACAACACCCATTGGAGCGGCCGAGCTGCTCTCATGCAATTTGCAATGAAGTACACAATTTCGCCACGCCTACAATGAGTTTGTGCTCTAATCCCAGCCCAATAATCATGCAGTCCGCGGTCGAATCGGAGCTGATGCAACAGTTTCATCATCTTCATTCGGTGCTGGTTCTTCCACATATCCACGAAACTTACTATCGGGATCTAAAGTCTCATGTCTTGGGTGTGATGCAGGAATGTGAAAGCGTCAAGTGCGCTGTCTTGGCCTGTTGCGCTTCCAACAAATACATGCTGTCACACAATACCCGTTATCAAAGAATAGCCCTGGGATATTATTCTCGGGCGGTCGCATTGGTGAATCGTTCAATCGTCCAGTTGTATTCAGACCGCAACCTTCCTGGGGATTACCTCCTTACAGCCGTAATGTATCTATATGTACATGCCGTGGGTATTTACTAAACCCTATTTGATCAAACATCAACTCTAACACGCAGATCTAGCTCTGGGGAATCGGCGTAGATTTCGACGCACCACAGCACGTCAACGGCGCCATGCAAATACTCGCGCTCCGTCTGACCAACATGCCTTCGCTCCGGACGATGTCGCAGCCCTTCGACCACATTGCAGCCGAAAGCGTGCTGTACCAAGCCTTCCAACTCTGTATGCGCAATCCATTCGCAATCAATTTCGAAGTAGATATCAATTTCTTAAACCAGGTCGAGGAGTTTCTCGAATCGATACGAGCAGCCGATACCTCGATCGGCCGAGTCAGTCCTGTGCTTGGGGCACCTGTGCGATTATATCGTCTCATACTGGACATAATCCGGTTGCATAACTCACCATCAAATTGTAATGAGAATGAAGTCGCGCGATTAAAGAAGGAGATGGAAGTTTGGGAGAATACATTGACCAGTTCGGAGTCAACAAATTTCATGTCGACGCTGACTGATGACATATATGGGGAGGCTATAACACTGTACATTCTCGCAGCATCATTGTTGCTTGAATGGACCTCCGTATCCAGTCCCTCACATTCGAAAAGTAGTGCTGGGTCTAGACAACCGAGATGCATGGGAACTAGCAGCTCGCAGAAACATCCTTCCCATCCATTTCATTCTCCACATCTGTCATGTTCCTGGCAGCTTAAACATGCAATGTCTATTATCAGTCAACCGGCTACGTATGATACTTGGACACGCTGTTTTCTACTGGCGTGGCCCATGCTCATATTTGGCTACGCTGCTGAAGATCGGGAGGATATTGCGCTGATCGGAAGGGTTCTGCGCGGTATGCGGGAGCGCACAGGTTACGGAGAAGTGCATAGAATCCTGGAAGAACTGGAATCATCTTGGAGTTTGCTGTGTTGAATGGGCTTGAGCCGGCGTGAAGATATCAGTGGGTGATCGACGTCGGAAGGAAGGCGTTTTTTATTATGAGACTATGCGTTAAGCGATTGATATTGGCCGAGTCTGTAAAGTGACCAGTATCATTTCAGAAACGTCTCTTCCAAGACGTGATATGAAGTGGTTTCAAGTGTCGTGAGTTCGTACTGTCTAGCTGGACTGTGTGCATGGTTGAGCGGATGTCCAACATCGTGACAATTTTACTCCATCCACACCAATTGTGCTACACGGGATACACCATATTATGGATGAAGCTTAGTTTTGGGCAGCTGCAGACATGAGCTGTGTGATGACCAAATCACTGACCTGTTCCGCGCGAGAGCTCTCGTAAGCTCTAACTTAAATCTGACATAACCCGTCATTGAAAACCCATCCACCCACGAAATTCGATTCAATTACTGTAGTAAATATTCAGGTTTTTCTTTTGTCTTCATCGGTCATCTTGGGGTGCATGTAGAGGTATATTAAACCCAATTACAAGCGCAGGCATTCCACCACTCTAACTTCAAACGCCGCTAAAACTCTGCTGCTGTGCCGCTGAGGGGTTCATACAAAATAACGTATTATGTCAAGAGGTATTTACTGAATAGTGACGACTGACGAGGCTCGGCCGAGCAAGGGTGTCTATCCACGAAGAAATTGCAAGGTCACCGAAATGGCGCTCGCCGCATAGTCGGTCTCCAGTGCGGAGTTTGTGAGCACGACCCTCCGCCTAGCATGAAATATCAGCGTGGGTGAAGCGAAGAACGAGTTACAATAGCGACTCATTGCAACGCGTATACAGGAAATCAACTTTGTTTGTAGGGGCTTTTTGTGCAAGTCCTGTTTAGCCCTAGCAAGATGTTAAGACGGGGTGCGGAGGGTGCGAGATGCTCCGGCCGAGGAAGTGCATGGATCTATAATACCCTTGTATTCCCTTGTATTGCTTGAACAGCGGACACATATCAGACCATTGTCATAATTTGAATATGTGTGTCTCTTCGTCGCCGTAAATTTGTAAGTTCCTGAAGTTATTCCTTCAGCTATCAACGCTAAATCGGCGACACTTAAGTGTTATGACAATGCTTTCCCCATGGCGGTCTGGTATACGACTATCGGAATAACACCTTGCTCTTCAGTTTCTGCGGGATGGACATATCACTCCAAACTCCCCGACTATATTCGGCTTCGGAGATGTGTGTTTGCACTGCGGAGCATCGGAGGTTCTCCTTGAAGATCCCAATCAGGCACACCAGCTAGACACATCCCCTGTCCATTGTAATCTCAAACACGCACCAAGAGCGAATCGCTCGTCATTGGTTATTTATACGGTATTCGTCACACGTGCCTACTTCTGACTAAGTATAAATGGTAATTGGTCAGGGCTAGAGCAACCTTCATTCCCCTACGAACGTCATCCGTGCCAATTGCTTTCGCGTTCAAAAACGTCGTCGAAAACATGGCCGGCTCTCCAACGACGACGGTTTTGGTCTCAATTTTCGCGATTGTATGCATCCACCCGAAGTTTACGACCAGAATACTCATTGCTCTAGCTACTCTACCCCGCGGTCAAGGTTTTCTACAATCTTGTTTTGCATCCGCTTCGCTCTTTTCCGGGACCGCTACTTGCCCGCGCATCCATCCTTACAATCCAGAAAGTCGGATTGGGTGGCAGAAAACACGTCTGGCTCCATGAATTACACGCCAAATATGGACCTGTAGTACGGATCGCGCCGGATGAGCTGTCTTTTATCGACCCCGAAGTCTGGAAGGACGTTTACTCACACCGGTCGACGTCGCATTTCAAGAAAGACGCAATATTCTATGGAAAAGATGCTTTTGGCGACCCGCCAGGTCTAATAAGAGCGGAAGATATCGCTCACGCTCGACAGCGAAAGTTGGTTTCACATGCCTTTAGCGACAAAGCACTCCGAGAACAGGAAGTATTGCTGAAGGGATACGTGGAGCTTTTGGTCAAGAAACTAAAACAAGCAGCCCAGAAAAACAATGAAAGTGGGATAGATATCATGAGCTGGTTCAACTTCACCACTTTCGATATTATGGCAGACCTTACGTTTGGCGAACCACTCAAGCTCCTCGAGAACGCTGAGTACACGCCGTGGGTTCGATCACTGTTCGACAGCTTGAAGCTTGTTATGATCGGTAATCTCGTCCGTGCCTGGCCAACTTTTGAAACCTTTTTAAATAGAATGATCCCTGCGCATATAAAGGAGAAGAGGAGGACTCACATGATGCACTCGGTCGAGCGCATCGAGAAGCGACTCGCCCGCCAGACTGACAGACCCGATATTTGGACCTACATTATGCGGCACAGTGAGGGTGAGGAAAATGAGGGGAAAGGTTTATTTCCAACGGAAATGAAGAGCAATGGAGCGCTTTTCATGTTGGCTGGGACCGAAACAACAGCAACAGAACTGAGTGGTTTGACATATTACTTGTTGAAAACACCAAAGCGAATGGAGCGATTAAAAAGAGAGATTCGCGATGCATTTTCGTCGTGTGAAGACATGACAATGACCAGACTTTCGAAATTGGAGTATCTGAATGCGTGCTTGGAAGAAGGGTTGAGATTATATCCTCCGGTATCAATAGGCTTGCCCCGAAAAACGCCATATCCCGGAGCTACGGTTGGTGGGAAATGGGTTCCTGGAGGTGTATGTCATCTCATGCAGCATCTTATGTATAATTCCACACTTACTCAAACTTGCAGACAACCGTTTCGCTCTCGCAATTCGCAGCGTACCATTCCTCGTCGAATTTCAAGAACCCGGATGACTTTATCCCGGAGCGATGGCTTCCCGAGGGACAATCCGAGTATGTATCCGATAAGAAAGGAGTCATGAATCCATTCTCGACGGGACCAAGGAACTGTCTGGGCAAGAAGTGAGTCTCATTGTCTGTCAACGCAGCCATTGCAATCTAACATTGATAGCCTCGCGTATCATGAGATGCGGCTTATTCTCGCTAACATTCTATGGAATTTTGACATGGAACTGTGCGAAGAGTCAGACCAGTGGGCGGAGCAGGAGGCTTATATCCTGTGGAAGAAGCCGGCCCTTATGGTAAAACTTAGTTCTATTGGGGAGAAGATATAGGGAGGAGAAGTAGTGCCAGGCAGCCCTTACTGCTGATTTCATTGGGCTTGTGTATGTAAGACCTTGAAAAATAGCCCCTTGAGATTCCATGCAAGAAATAAGGCATATTCTTTATGGGTAGGATATAGACCTTTGGAGTATCTCTGCGCGATCCATGTACGGTGTAGATCTAAACATCCTTGACGCAGTGATGCATGCACCGAGCCCGCGTCACCGGATCTTCCATCTTTGAATCAGCATGATATTGATTGGGTATCAAAAAGATGGGATTGGGGTGGCCTTGTCGCTTGGCAGCAGAGACCCGGTAACTCGGAGAACTTAGCCTGGCGTGTGAACACAAACCGACTCTGCATAGCTTTGATTCTGCACAGGCAACTGCTCTAATAATGGACAACGTTGAGATCTAATTCTAAGCCTGGAGTCACTTGCCATTGCACACCAAGAATTGATAGAGGATCTGCACGATCTCGAGGGAAAATGCGGAGAGCAATGTTACTCCAGTGCTGTAGGTGCAAGGTCAATTGCTTCTGGTGACCAATCGAAGACAATATCGATCTGGTTGCCGGAGGCAGCGTCTGAGAGAGCCCTATCCGGCATAAATCAACGATCACTTCTTTAACTTTTGATTCTCGAGAGGAGGCTATGCTTCTACCAGGTAGGTCAGCTATTTCGAGCTCGACTTACTCTAGCAACGTTGGCTCGCCAATCCAAGTATCATTTCCAACCCACGGCAAGCCATTCACGATCTCCAGAGAACTGGTGGAAGAGAGCCAAATTCTAACTCTGCCGATTGAAGATGCTGTTGGAAGAAGTTCACTAGAACCGAAGAACAATGTTGCACTGACTCTACCATTGAACCCCTCATTTTATATCGCGCAAGCTTTTAAATGCTCATATTGCGCTGGGAAGGGTTGAAGACTTGGTGATTTTCCAAGATGAGGACACATTTCGTAACATGCCAATTTCATTGGCTTTAGCAATGCAAGTCCCGGGGTGTGCCAGCCTCTTTTACGCCGCTGTCGGGCTGCAACGCCTCCACGCATTTTTTGAGCGTAAATTTCATATGGTTCTTCACGTGTAAAGCGAAGTTTGAAAGGACCGAACAGCCGCTGAAGGAAATGCAGGAAGGGTTTCCGACTTTTGAAGGAGATGGATATGAACTTGGCGAAGGAGGTACAGCAATTGAGGAATGAGCGGAATGCGCTACTTGAACAGTCACAATAAAATTCTGTTGTATTGAAGTAGCAGTTGAAAATTTGAAGAGGAGCAGAAGGCTGCTGCCGTGAGGTATTTATCTAGGTATTCGTGAGCAAGTGGTGCCATAAGCTTGGATGGAATGAGGATAACAAAGTGACTTCCGGTCACTTGAACTTATTTTAAGGGATTCATAGCCCCCAAAATCTTCCTTTTATTGTAGTAAGCGTCAGGAGCCGTCTTCACCGGATGGGCGATGCGATAGATTCCCCAACGGGAGCGTGCATGTCGCGAAATGCGAATTGTGGCGTAGTATCCTGCATAGCCACCCAATTTACATCACCACGCTCCGTACTACATTACTACTAACGGAATTACTCGCATTTCAGTCGCTGCAGACTGAAAATTGCGTCATTTAATTCTATGCAGGTCCAGCCGCCTTTCTTTTCTTTAATAACTGACATGGTCCGCATCGTTTGACCGCATCTGTCGTGTTGCGCGACTTGGAGCCGTAAGAAGATTGATGGCGATGATTCTCGAGGATATAGAAGATGCAGTATAAAAGTTTCGCGCATTCGGCGCAATCATATGCGTATATTCACTCTATCATTAGGCATACGATTTGGAATTTTCCTAAACTTCCCCTCTTTCTGCGTTTGTCGCTTCGAAATTGAATCTATTATGAAACATCTTGCCACTTTTGCTACTGTAGGAGCTTTCCTTGGAGTCGCACCGGGGTCGCCTCTCCCTTCACCGAATAATAATGCTACTGGAAATATCACGAATCCCCAGGACTTTGCAGACATCCCAGTGACTCCAGATCTGAATTGGATACGTTGTTTCGATAGGTTTCTCTGCACGAATCTCCAAGTGCCGCTGGACTATGAAGATGACAGCGCGGGTACAACCAATATCGCTTACATTAAACTCGAGGGTGGGAATGGAAGTACGCAGGATATTCTATTTAATCCGGGTATGTCATAGTAGATTCTAGCGAAGTACTGAGAATACTAATCCAAAAGACAGGTGGTCCAGGCGGATCGGGTGTGGCAGGKGKATTYAAGAATGGAGACATGCTACTCGCAGAGTTTGGTGATGGATATAATCTCGTGAGCTTCGATCCTCGAGGTGACAAACTCCACAACATATTATACATAAGCAAGACGTACTAAGAATGTTATAGGGGTGAACAACAGCGGACCATCTGCGACCTGCTTTCCCCACGACCCCGAATCTCGCCAGCGATATGACCTCCAATCTTTCAACCTTCAAACTGTTCCTATCGCTGAGGGATTTCAGCGGGCTAAAGCATATGGAGAACGCTGCACTGCCGTTAACAAAAATACCAGTGCTAGATACGTCAGCTCATCCGCAGTTTCCCAAGACATGCTGTATTTCACCCAGCTTCAGGCCGAAGCTAATGGTGCGTCAAAGAATGATGCAAAGGTCTGGTATTATGGTGTTAGTTATGGAACCGATCTTGGCCAAAACTTTGCAGCACTATTCCCAGATAAAGTGGGCCGAATGATACTAGATGGCAATGTCTATGCACCGGACTGGAACAAAGGAAATCTTACCGCTGCTGTCACAGATACAGATGCGGCCCTTAGAACATTCTTCCAGAGCTGTGTGGAGGCCGGGATCGAAAAGTGCTCGTTTCTCGGCAACTCCACTGACGCCGAAGAGCTGGAGGCAAGATACAATGCCCTGCGCAAGCATATTCAGAACGAACCTATCGTCATATCTGATCCATCCATATCAGTTCCAGACGTTATTACCCTTTCAAAATTCGACTACTGGGTTTTCAATTTACTTTACTTTCCCCTCAGGCTCTTCCCTATGATGGACCAAGCTCTTACAGGTCTCGAACAAGGCAATGCAACCATCTATCTCATGGCCAACGGCTACCTCGACCCTGTTGAAGAGAACTTCAAACCGGATAACTTCCTGCCAAACCCCAATTATCAAGAAGACGAAGGCTTAGCCTTCATTACCTGCGTCGATATCAATACCCACGCCACTGTCCGCACTCTTGAAGATTACGAATCTGCCCTCAAAAGCTTCTCCACAAAGACCAAATACTTCGGCATCAGCTCAGCCCTGGGAACTGGGATGCCACTAACCTGCGCCAGCTTCGGCATCGTTCCCCCGGAAAGCCAACAACTTCCCACTTTCAACGAAACCACGAAAACCAACGCACCGATCCTCTTCATCAATACGGTCGCGGATCCTGTCACACCATTGATTAATGCCCAGACGGCTTCGAAGCTATTTGACGGTAGTGTGGTTCTCACACAGGAGGGTGCAGGCCATAGTCATTTTGCGGGTAAATCGGAGTGTACGACGAAATATGTTCAGGGATATTTCAGAGATGGGAGTTTACCTGAAAAAGGCACGGTTTGCGAGAATGATGTCAAGCCTTTTGATGATATTGAGGGGTAGAGAAAGTAGTGGTACTGTAAGGGGTGACGCCAGCTTTTGTTTGATTTGTCTTCTTTCGATATCTCGTGGATATCTTGTAATCCTGCGTCCTCATAGACTTTTAACATTATAACTGATTGATATATCGCACTGGAGTGAGATCCACTTGGTGTAGGATAACAATGTTTGTCTGCCTGTAGTACTATGTTTGCATCCGCCGTTCTTTCTCTTGGAGAATTCAAAGTGGTCCAACTGACATGTGCCAACGGTAATACCTGAGTGTTTCCGTCACATTCCAGTCTGTCACATATTCGTTCTTGAATATCCCTCTCCATAAGCTGATATGACCACATACGTGAAGGTTCCTCCCACAGCTTACTGTTGTTGAAGACACTGTTGATTTGCTTTCTGCGCATCATGAAAACTTCGCCGGCACAGACTGGGCGAATATCTTCGAAAAGCGACTGCCTAAGCCCAATTTCAAGTTCAATTGATCATGCGGCCATTCGAGAGCTAGACTTGGGAACCCTAAGGTTATTAGAAGTGGTTCAGTCTGGTATAGAACATCAAGGCCGAGGATGGTATTATCGACGAGGGCACATACAACCTTGACAGACTGGGCATTCTGCTTTTTAAGCACTTCCTTCTTTCACATTCTTTCCGCCTTTACCACTCTCTTCTTGATTTGACGCAGTCTCAGAAACAGCCTTGTCTTTTGATCTGGCAGAAGAGGCCTCTTTAGACTTTTTCTCAGAATCACTAGGACTTTCTGAATCATCCTCCTCTTCAGGAAGTGGTCCGGTTGGCCCAGGCATATCCCTGAGTTCTTTCCAATTCGGCAAAGGTGGGGAGAAGAAGCCTTCAACAACTGGAGGATTCATAGATGGATCGGATGTCTCTTTGGGCGGTGGCATGTTGAAGTTTCACGTTATCGAGCCAATTCAGGTTAAATGACTGGGTAGTCGAGATGGAAACCAGCTGTTGCAGGGCTTCACATCCGCCGGGGCTAGCTCCTTAAATAAGTCAGATTAGGAGAACATGCGCCGGCTTTAAGTCTATAATTAGATGGCTTACTAATCATTAAGCTTCCCAGCATATTATGTAGGAAGACATTTTCGGCCCCGGCATACTAGATATTTAGTTAATCGAATACCTGGTTGGGTACTAGGTATTATTACCAAACAATTCTGATTTGCAGCACGCTACCTATCGACACTCGATACTATAATTGGTCTCACTCATTGTTCATCACGTACATCAACAGTTATTGTTGAAGGGTTACTGGTATTGAGTACACTCACGAACTTGCATTTCCTACGCTACAAGTTCCTTGAAAACATAGAATGCAATGTTTACATACTACTCTACTATCGAGACAAGATTATGCACATCTATGCCAGAAAAATGCATTACTATCCTTCGTACTCTCTTTTTCTTAGTCGATGATTTCTGGTGGACTGTCCTTCTTCTTGATGAAGACAGGATTGCCATTAATGAATTTATATCTGTTGAGAAACCAAGCTGCATAGTGGTTAGTGATATCCATTAAGAATCTTATCAAATAGCGCCTACCTGAAGCAAGAAACGCGAAGGAATCAGCGTTATGCTCTCGATTGTTCTTGCTTGGAGGGTCCCCCCCTGTTTCGCCTACCTCGTGGCCAGCGATCTTAGGATATCCGTATAGTTCGTCTACCTGGCCATCAGGTAGCTTGGCCGGAACTACGACAATGTCAGTACCCAACTTTTTTGGTACGTGAATGCGTTGCTTACAGTGCCGTAAATCACCAGCATGCATTAATTCATGGATGATCATATAACTCAAATGCTGGCCCAAGGTATCAATACCGAATTTCGATTTCCTAAGGTCACCTTGTTTTCGCCATAAATCAATCTCGTCCTTTCCTTCAGTAGAAGTGAGCGCCGCCCCATCCCAGTTGTCACAGAGAACGACTGCAACGCCACTCGGTTTATCATCCGTAGAGATAAATGAATATGCCAGGGCTCGCAAGCTCCCCTTGCAAGGTCCTCTTTGTCCTTCAGCGGGAGGTGTTTCTCTTCTAACTTGTGCTTGCCTTCCCTCGGTCTGGTCAAAGTATATTCCGAAGAAACCATCTTCTGGAGCTTGAAGGTGTTTGTCATTGCAGTGAATTATCGCGCCGGTATCGGTATCTTCAGCTCCTCCTGTAGACTCTAAAGCAGCCTGGAACTTCTCTGCCACCGGATATTAGCGGGTATTGAATGAATCTTGTTGATGGTAATCATACCGGCCGCGAGATCTAATGATGCTTGATCGCGCTCATTTGGTGCGCCAATGAGGTCTTGCAAGAGTGTTCCATCTTCTTGAATAAACTCTGGATGTTGTGCGCGTTTTATAGCATAATCCAAGACTTCCGAAACGATGCGCATAGATCCGATTACTCGATCCTTTGTCGCGCCTGAACAGCTTTCATGGAATTGAATGCTGAACACTTGAGCTACGTGAAAGCCGAGAAGAAGACAAGAAACTTGCCCTAGGGACGAATAGAATCTCATGATGGAAGATCAGTAGTAGTAATAACAGCTAGACACAGAACGTGGAAGCTTGAGCAAGACCACGGACTAAGGTGCGAATAGCAAGATATATACCAAAGTCATTCATGTTCGGGTCTTGGTCTGATGGAATTTTGATAGCTATCCCAAGCTACCACGCATAAGTATTCCAGCAAGGTTGAGCTCAGAGTGCGATGTGCATATCCTAGCATCCTGGACCCACTCTGCACGCGCGAGCTTTGACAAAGCAAGCAATTACGGTTCCATGATTATTATTATATCACAGTCTGAGAAATACATGGGCTGTGGGGGCGTAAACCCCTTCTCTATATACCAATAAAGAAACCATTTCCCTACAAAGAGAATTGGAGTACCTGAATTGAAGTAGCGTTCACGTTTTGCTTTCGCTATGATTGGTCGGTACTACAGTGCGGCCCCTTGTACGTTTGGCTAGCGCTCACGATCCCCGGAGTTTGCTGCCCCAAACTGTGTCGATGCGGTGGCTTAACACCTTGACAAGGTACCTACTGATGTATCAGCCCCTTACAATCAGTACCGGGGTGGGCACTGTACTTTGTACCCTAGGCGTTGAAGGAAGATGTGGTCGTAGTAAACGATCGATATGTTTTATGCTGAGTCCAAATTGAGGTGCACTGTCCTTTCTTGTCTCATCCTGATAATTAAAACTTCAAGTTCGGCTTTTCGCAAAAATAGAATCACAAATTGCTTGTGATTTCAAAGAATCAGGAGCTATCAGATTCGTTGGGTTAGCAGGCCCTCGCCCAGTGCATTCTCTTTGCTTTATTTGGAAGTAGAATTGGCATAGTCTTGATTATATAGGTACTGCATGAGAAGTATAGTGTTTTAAATATCAAGTTGTCGAACCTTTCAGTGTTCATTAAAGTATTGATGCGGACTTTCTTTTGAACGCATCCTCACATTTCTTTCTGGCGGTACATGCCTATCTAGCCCCTTCTCACTCCATCATGTGGATCCTTAGAACCATCTCCGTTGCGACTCTGCTCAATACCAGCATATCTCTTGTTCAAGCAGCGGAGTGCGACGCACGCCAACCTCGCAAAGAGGGCGATCCTACCGGGACTGGGATCGCTAGATTTCTTTCCAATGCCATCGATGACCCTGAGAGCATCATCTGTGCAGGCGGGTTTCCGCCTGGAAACAATAGGATTGCTACATTTAGTGCGAATTCGATGACTTTTAACGTCACGAGAGATGATCCTTCTATGACCCTGGAGAATTGTAAAGATGCTTTCCGCAACATCATTGAGCAATGTATTCAGGATGATAACTTTTGGGGTGGAAGTTGGTCCTCAAATGGCTCTCACTATTCGATCAAAAATTCAGTGTTCCCGGACGATGGAATCAAAGGCCCCGAAGCAGCCCCTGTGGTTTTGCTTCCTCGGCAGACTTTGCTTCCAACTGCAAATCCGACGTTTCTGGCACCGGCTCCTAGGACCACAGTACTGACCGAGATGGATGACTCTGGTAATGAGGTCATTGTCACAGTATGAATATGTAATCCTTTCTTGGTTAGGGCATGGAAGACTGACCCAAGATAGTTTGTTCCATCCACTGCCACGGAGTTCGAAGACCTTACTACCACAACTACCGTCACTTCGACAACAACGGACGATGACGGTGATGTCATAGCTTTTCCCCTTATAATTGGGGTTGGTGGTGTTGTGTGGGGTACGTGATGATGCAGGCTGGAATTATGAACCCCAGCTAACAATGATCTTAGTCCCGCTCGACGGCAAACCACTCCCACCCGGTGTCACTCCTCCCCCAGAGCCTCCAAACTCCGACAACGACAACCCCGATCAGCCCAGCTCAAATGTAGATGTCACCACGACGTCTCCACCGGAATCCTCTACACCCACCGAATCATCTGCGGCCTCTACCTCCTCAGGTAGTGCGGTTCCCACAGTTGATGCTATTGCAGAACCACCACACCCACTCTTTGAAGAAATCCAGGAATTTGGGCCTGAGGGTCCCCTCCCTCCCGAAGACGATGACGGCGAAGATAACGAGGACGATGAGGAGGAGGACGAAGAAGAAGATGACGAAGAAGAAGATGACGAAGAAGAAGATGACGAAGAAGAAGAAGATGACGATGAACCCATTGATCCGAATGTAGGGGAGGTGGATTGCTTCCCAATCGATGGCGACAGTGATGAGGACAAGATTGTGTTCCTCGGCGTCCCCGATTCTGCCGTCGATGAAAACTGCAAGGGTACTGACCCAGAATGGCAAATAGATGGCACTGGAGATGAAGATGAGCCTGTGGCAAACTTCCATTACGACACCACTTTTACTCTTGATCCGGACGCGCCGGACCTGTGCAAGCAGTTGTATACCGAGGAAGGAAAGGAGAATACGGACGTGCAAAATTTCTGCCGAAAACCGATCAAGGCGATTACCGAGAAGTGTCCGTTCAAAGGCGGGAGGGTGACGTCGGATTGTGGAAACTGGACGTTGCAGACTTGTCCCATGGGCGGATTCTGTTTTATAGGTCTCCCGGGATTGAACGATTGAAGGATAGTGGGAGGGAAAAAGAATTAGTTAGAGGCGGTGATAAGACAACATATTAAGTTTTGAAAGATTACCATATCAAGTTCCAACACATCGGGGTGAATTTTACACGAGAAAATTGGGAAAAGTCGGAGGATTTAGAGCTCCGGATAGAGAGCAAAAAACTAGGGTTGGTAGTAGGTTAACGCAATGAGATAAGTAGCTACTCTCGTGCACGATATCTTCGATCGGGCGTTCACAGAAAATTCTAGTAGTCGCAAGCCACGGTGTGAACAACTCTTACTAGACGCCACCATTTGCGGCAATTTCAAAGGGATAATCGAACCTCGTATTTCGGGAAATCGTTCACATTCCGCTGACTTTACTGCCGTTCGCTCTTCCGGACACTAATATGCCCACGGAAACAGTGAAGGCAAACCTTAAAGCTCGTGAGCTTTGAGGGCTTCTGTGCAGTGGAAATGTAATATCGATGATGATCCAATCGAGGAGGAAGAGTTTTACAACCATGCAATCGGCCTGTTGGTCCAATGTCTCCCATTACAGGACTAGAAATCAGCAACGAATGCCAAAGTTGTTAGTGAAACATCAGCTACGTCCCGAATCTCCGGTGGTGTCCGACATGCGTACCTCTCGGGCCAAGGCGCAAACCCTGTACTGATATGGTCGCCATACCTCAATCTCCGGAGTACACGAGAGCAAAAGTGGTCGAAGACCTCGAGGACACCCTCTAGAGCAGCCGCAGCTAGATAACTTGCTTCGCTATCGTCTCGATAGGGGAGGGCTTTTCACGGTGCCCTTGTCCAAGGCGCCCACAATGGCGCACCATAGCCAGCTATCTGTACCACCATATCGCGGCGCAAAAAGGACCCCAACCCTTTTACACAACATCTAATTCTTCTTATCAGTTAATATGTACACGGCCTACTTGAACATACACTGGCGGGAGAAGGAATCCGACGGCGCTGCATTCTACGATGTGGAGGATACCCAGCACTTCTTCCTCAGGACGACGGACCAAATCTCAGAGCTGAGGCGCATGTTCTGGAACATCGACTACTCCGTTGCTGAGTAGCTGAAATAACCTCAAATGAGCCATCCAAGACATAAGAAACTTCAAACGGGATGTTTCTGCCCACACCGAGCCGCTCCAGGGTCGGCGATGGTATGCCGATCACTTCATCGACGCCGAATTCTCCAATGAGGGTCAAACGACTGGTGAAGAAGCCTCAAACAGACTCAAATTGAGCCATTCGGACATAATGAGTGGCTGAAACGGGGCAGCGCATCCAACGAAAGTTATTTCTGCTACGCCAGTACCAACTTGATCGATCACACTGTCAGACCACACTCCCTTACCATGTACACTGGGTTCGCTGCTAGTCGGAAGAGTGGGGTCTTCAGTGGCATGGATCTCGTATCACCTCATCTTCGTCGAGATATTGGCGGGTATGGCGAATCCTCTGGCCACTTGACATGATACTGCAGTTGTCTTTACGTGTGTCAAGCAAGAATGACGCAGAGCAGTCATCAACTCTTGCGATGATGCCGATGACAAAGTCCGGATCCGCAAGTTCTGCTTCCTCCCTTCCACTTATTCTCTTCCTCGCGAGATTATCTTAGTATGTACTATTCGTGGCGTAGTTTGCTTCCCTACCGCTGCCGAAGATTCTGGCGTCACAAGACAACATCATGGAAGATCCATTGCCTCGGGCATTGCCATATGGATTGTCTACTGTAAGCCGTAAGACGTTTGAAGCCGGGTGACGTGTTACAGGGAGTAGTACACTGCGTAAAACGCGATGATATGTGTTGCGGTTTCCGTCAAGGATACGATATTCGGAATGCTCATGAGGCCCAGATGCTGCCTACCATCTTGTCAATGAAGTCAGTGCTACGAACACAACCCGGTCTCCGGTTTCTGGAATAGATTACTAGCTTACCACACCCAGCGACAATGTCAGAGCATTCGGAGCTCAGAATTGGAGCGGCTATGCGCAGGCGCAAGTTTTGCGATACGAGATGAGATCGACATGTACAGCAGGTTGTCCAGGTGGCATCTCAGCGTTGCGTTCAGGCTCAGCATTCGGCCGCAAGACGGAGAGAGGCCGGTAGGAAAATTTAACTCAACCAGGAAATATTTAGAGCAACTTATTCCGGGCGCATAACTTGGTGGGAGTTGTACTTCTGTACGCCAAAGGGTTGGTGGTTGTACATCGGGCGTTGAGCAGGGGAATGCGCAGGGGAAAGCGCAACAGTGCGACGAAACTCGAAAACAGTGGTTGTCACAACGTTACCCAGTCCATCACACGATTCCTTGACATGGATATCGTCGTATCCGTTTCTTTCCGTGCTCCCTCGCCTTCGTCGCATACCGTTATTACTCACTCCCTCATCGTCACCAACCCATCTAAACTCATTTACTTTCTCCATCGACACTGCTTCACCTAATGCCGTAATGCTCTTTCACCCCCTGGCACGTGTCACTGTAAATAATACTTTACTCCACTTTCTCCACCTCTTCTCCCCTAATTCTCTTCTGCTGCACCACCATCGACCACAACCCCAACTGGAAACACCAACACCACCATGTCTTTGCTGCAACATTACCCCGACCAACCCATCGAAGGGCCAGAGGTGGAGCAACTCTATCTCAAAGCAGTCCAAGATGCGTCTGCCTTGAGCCGTGCAGAGAAGAACCTTATTCTGCACGCTCCTCCACCTGAGATCGAAGACCAGCTCTGTCGCTTGCACTGCAACATGGACATGCAGGAAATCTACTCAAAGGCCCTTGACAACCTCGAATCGCTCAGTGACATTGAAGCACTCATACTTTGCATCGGTGCCAATCTTCCACAAGAGTACGACATCTACCTCGACAGACAGGCACTAAAGGCTCGCCCGGATCGCGTACAAACCCTCATGTGGGACGCCCTGGATGCAATTGCTACACCGGCTGACAACAAGATCCTTAACTATGTACATAGCCGCTACTTGGCGATGCGTGCATCAGGATTTAGGAAGACGAAGCCGCTGTGGGTCGAGGTCATCCGGCGCATGTTAGAAAAAGGGGATGCTACGGAGTGGGGCTACATGCTGTTCCGTACCGAATACAGTGACGACGACGCCTGGCTTCAACTTTGTAAAGCCATGGACTTGTATGCGAGCTGCTATATGGGTGCCTCACAAGCTGACTCAATCGCCGACGAATTCGCGCTTGTCGTTGTCGAAGATAAGGAGGCTCTTGATGGTGCAGACTGGAAGGTTCTTTATGAACAATTCGCCAATATAAAGACTCAGATTCCTCGGGGGGTCTGTCAAGATTACTTCCTCTCCGTCGATGCGACCGTACTCAAGATGTTCAAGGATAGCAATGGTGGTTTCATCCGATTGCCCATCTGGGAGGCGGCATTTGACCCATCGCAAAGGGAGTCAGACAACGACGGAAGTTACCCAGGCGTAGTGGCTCTCCCGATCGAGCAGCTAATCTACCCTGTGTACAGCCAGATCCTCGAGGGTCGCAATCCTTTACCTTTTTATTACTTGTAGCACAAGTTCAAGGCAACTGCAGACTTTGAGGTGACGAGAGAGGTGCGGTTGGAAGAAATAGAGGACAGTCAATTCGTCTGCCCAAAGAGCGGGCTTTTCAAGGATAGAGTAGCACATGTATCTCGGAAGGGCACAATGGGTTTGCATGCCTAATTAGCGTCAGGACCTACATCAATACAAACCATGCTGTTAGGCATATTATGACCCATCTGGGATCCGTAAATCACATACAAGGCTTGAAGTTCCCGTGATGTGTAATCGGCAGTAATACAGACTGAGGAATTGTACCAATGTCACGGTACCTCACGATGCTACCCTAGGAGTACCAAAGATTGCAGGAATATGTAGCATCTTCCTTGACTTTTCTGTTGCCGACGTTGAGTCGACGAAACGAATGCGACCTAGAACAAACATAAATTGTTTATATGGAACATTCCCGTTGAACGTCAAGAACTAGATGAAACGCGCCTTAAATCTCGACAAACAACCCACCCAAAGAGCGTAGCACCCATAGCTTGATCAATATACACAATGAAGCTCTACTACTTGCTGTTCGCTCTAGCCGCCAATATTTCTACTTGCTTTTACCTTCCCCGGGCCGAGATTCAATGCCCAGCCGCAGGAGAGACGCTTGCGAAACTGCCCGAGCTCGATGCCGAACCCACTGAGCCTGTTGAGGGTGACCCCTGTCTGAGTCCAGATGAGGTTGGAACGACGTTGGTCATCTCAGGACGGGGTACCGCACGGAAGTTTTGTGTTCGCTGTGATTCTCCCATCCCAAATTCATGCCATATATCAAGGACTTACTGAGATAGCTGGGATTGGTAGTAGCCAATCATTCTCCATTCAGAGCGCGCCAGTAAGTCTATTTCGTCTCTGTAGTTCCCAAAATAGGGTTTCCCTAACGTAGATTCCAATCGAAGTACCCAAATGGTGAAAACGGCCAATTTCTATTGCAATCCAACCCAGACGCCGGGCTGTGGGATTTCAATGACCTGACAACGTGCACGATCCCTCACCTCAGCAACAGTGTGGCTTCCCCAAACAACAGGAACAAATACGTCAGTGAGTTGAAACCTTGGTCTTAAGGAACATCTACTAAGCTTTACTCTTCCGAAAAAAGCCGAGCATATAATGGAACTCCAGACCCTACCTCGGTTCTTCGAATTCGTCATGGGTAAAGAATTCCCCCTATTTGACGATCTGAACTCTGTATACAGCACGATGAACCCAACGGTAGATATAGACATTCTGTACAATAACTTACGTCGATTTTGGAAAGATGGGGACCAGGAGTCGACCATTGAGTTTGATATCTTCCAACGGTTTGGCAGTTTCAAGAATCCGAACGTGTTAGTCAATGCTGAGACTGGTCTCAATGGGGCAAAGGCACGCGTAAGTTCCCTTGCGATCTTATAAACACTCAGCATCGATAATGATATGTGCACTAGATCTGGAAGGGATTCGATCCAATATCTAATAATGCTTGGGCCCAGAGGAAGCTTAGTGACACAGGGGATTCCTACTACGCCACACTTGCGATTAGTGCCCTGAACCAAGTAAGTCATTGTTACCCTTGGGGATCTCTTCTAAAATGTGAAGGTTGGTGGTATATTCGTATACTTGAACAAGGACATTATCAACGCCAAGTTTGCCCAAGTATTTAACGATGTCCACTCTACACTACGCCGCTTTACTGATGAGGTCCTCAACGAAAATGCCGAAACACCCTATGATTTATCTGCTTCTTGGTGCGTCTCGAATTTCAGATAGGGCGAAGAGGCAGGTCGCCTCCGTCTTCTGGTTGCTAACATAAATTCTAGGGATGAATTTATCCGCAAAGTCCTCGTACCCTCTATCGAGAACAAAGCACACTCATTCATTAATAGCAAATTGGACGATCTCATCACTGTATGGAGCCTGCGATGTGAGAATGCCCCTACTCAGCGTGAGCGGGAGGAAGCCGTGGAGACCCTCGCAATCATATCTGAGCAAAAGGTTAATTGGACACCTATCTGGAGAATTGACCTTAGCAGGTTTGTGACGTCAATCCCCAATAGACAAATCGTCTAACGGTTGAAAAATTTGGACATGCACCGATTCCAATGTCAAGCTTGAGAACAGTAAGAGAGAAAAAGAAAGGGTGCTGGTATTTTGCGTCTAGAAGAGTTAATGTAAATATAAAATATTTCGCAGAGGGCCCCATACACTCAGGTTCCTTCCTTGGCTATATATATCGTGGTTGCCTTTTGAACGCCTTTTCTATGGATTTTCTACTATAATAGGAAAGTGCGTGGGGTACTGTGGAACGTTGCGTACGCGGACCTCAATTTGGGGCTGAGAGTTGGACATTCGGGGTCTTTTCCAAGCCCCAACCTTTTCGTCGGTCGTTTTTCATCCGTCTCCAAAGTTCTTCTGTGCACCCAAAATCCAATCCAACTAAATCGTGCTTCAGCAATACCGTTCATTATTCCAGCAAGCCATTTCGCCCTCATGTCGTCGAATGTCGATGAAATACGGCGCAGATCCGCGCCGTCCTCTGATAATCGGCCAGACCAACTCGACAGTCCAGTAACGCCTCCCGCGACCAATGCAACATGGCTCCCCTATACTCTTCGTTGGCAATTTATGCTCATACCTACTCTTGCAAGCCTATGTCTCTTCGTCGTTACGCCAATCCTTGTCTGGTATTCACAAAGCCATTATGGACTCGGTAATGACAATGGGTCTTCTATGGTCCTCTTTGGCTGGCGCTTTACACCAACTTTAATCGCCGTCCTCTACACGCAGCTCACTACAATGCTCTTTGAAGACGTAAAACGAACAGAACCATTATTCCAACTAGTCAGGTCCGCACCAGAGGGAGCTAGTGCTGTCACGACGATATTAGCAACACGGATTCCTTGGTGGTCAGCTTTGGTAGGCGGGTTCTTTACGAAGAAGAATGGTGGACGGCGAAGCCCAGCTCTCATATGCAGTGCGATAATTAATGTGACTGCGTTCTTATTGATTTCTCCGTTATCACCGACTCTTCTGACAACGCAGACAATATCAGTTCCTGAGCACACGGATTTCAGCAGGATGTTACCCACCGCTCGCAAGGGAATCACTTTAAACCCTACACGAGAAACTTATTTACGCACTACATCTAATTTCCTCGCCAATATTTCCACCACTGACTGGATCACGGATTCCTACCTTATCCTACCTTTCTGGCCGTCATCTCAATCACCACAACTCGGCCAGAATATACTTGACAGCCCCGGATCTTGGCAAGCTGAAGCCATGATTTTTGCCGCTAACTTGAGCTGCACTAACATGTCTCTTATGAGTATGATAAGCACTCGCCAGGAATACCTTGATGGATATGTCCCTTCAATTTCGGCTATTTTTGCATCCACAGACGGATGTCAATATAGTCTAGAATTGCCGTACGGTTTCCTCTACGCCAATGTTACTCATGGTGGATTTCTTACTTGGACTGACCTATCGTTAGGTCCGGCATTGAACTACTTCATGTTCGAACGCCTGCCATGGATTGTGGGAAACCAGACTGGTGCGGAACCCCAATTGTTGGACTTCATGCACACGAATCAGTCTCCGTCCTGCGGCGACAAGGAGATTTTACTTCTTACTACACCTTGGACATCAGGTGATTCTTTCGGGCTGCTACCGAACCAGACCATGTCTAACAACATCACCCTACAATGCTTATTATGCTCCCAATCGTACCATATGGCCAAGGTGCCCATTACGCTATCTAGAGCATCTAATGGGACTCAGGTCATGGTGGCTGAAGAAACTTTCCTTAGCGAAAGTATCCTAGTCACAGATACACTTATGAACTATTCGGATATAAGAACCCTCAGTCTCCACGAAAACTGGTCCACAGCTGTTGGAGGAATCCAGGACGTCGAAGATAGTGAAGGACTCTTTACGTACGGCATCGCGTCCGTCTTATCCGCGCTATTCGATAACAATATAACCAAAATGATCGGTAACCCTGAATTACTATCACAGGCTTCTCGCCTGCGTAATCGCTTCTTCCACGAGCTCATTCTCTCGTCAGTCATTGCGCCTGGCGCATTTGATTCAGAAATGTTTCTCGGCACACAAGCCATGGTCCGAAGAAGAGTAGTAGTTGTTGCTGGTACTGGAATCATGCTCACTATTCTTTTCGGTCTTTCGTTATTTCTTTACTTTCTCCTATTATATTATACCCGCCTTAATCGAAGACCACTTGGCGTCAAAGCGGATCCAGCTACGATAGTTAACTTCGCTATGTTGCTAGATAGCAAGTACTATGACTCGGCACGCATGAAAGAGCTACACCAATATTCGAAGGAGACTTTAATACAAATCTTGCGAATACAACAATACTATATACAAGCTGGCAGCCTTCACGAGGTCGACTCCACCTACAAAAAGGGAAAGGGTATATCTTACAACTCAACATCGTATTCTGAGAATAGATACTTACCTTATTTGATTAGATATAGAGATTCCAAAAGCCTTAGCAACATTGACATGGGAACCACGATCACTTCGTTTGAGTACTCTGTCTGCGCTTCTTTTTTTTCTCGTCAGCCTTTTAGCCACAATCTTAGCCTTGCACCAAACTGCGTCAGACGGAGCCCTACACCAAGCTGCATTTGTGTACCAAATTAATACATCAATCTTTGGGGACTATTGGGCGACATTCTCACCATTTTCCTTCGTGCCTACAATAGTTGCTATTCTAATAGGTCTCTGGTGGGGAGCCATGGATACATCTCTTCGCTCCCTCGAGCCTTACATCTCCATGTCAAGGTCCCCTAAAAACATCGCCAATGGTATAGATCTATCGTATAGCTCAGCGTATTGGCTCTGGGCTTCTTTCAAAGCTGCGAAGAGGAACAGCTGGGGCCTTGCGAGCGTCACTCTTGGCACAACAGTCTGTCAGATCCGTAAGTTGCTAGCCCCAACATGATCTCGCATGTCTTACTTATTACCTCTCTATAGTGATCGTGTCGATGTCTGCATTGTTTGAGATACAATCCGGGGATTCCACTACGCAATCCGAAATGCAACGCTTTGTTGAGTTTCGACAAATCCCGATCGTATCAAACTTGATCAACCTTAAAACTAGTTATACTCGTTATCTGGATCCTGACTATGATTATAGTGATGATGTTCCTCACTTGGATCAACTCGCCATCCAAATTATGTACTTAAATGATTCAGGTAGTTGGATATATGGTGCCACTAATCAATTAACCCTCAACGGTGCCGGGCCAACATGGAGCCTTGACGAATGGAGTTTCCTTCCACTAGACTTATCTCAGATTCCGAAAGAAAAGGGTCTGCGAAGCTCCTCGGCTTCTTCTTCGTCTGCCTCTTATCAGAATATTCAAGTGCCGCTTATCAATGTTACTTTGAGCACCCCTGCTATTAGAGCTCGACTCGAGTGCGAACCAGTCAATCGCGCCGCGCAAAAGTCATCTTGGATCTCCAAGGAGAATTTCAATGATCAGTGTCCCTGGCCGACAGCTACAAAAGACCCTCGTTTTGCTTATTTACTGCGCCCTACTATTTGGGAGAACACGACATTTAGGACCTCCATGCTCGGCTCCCCAAGAGATATACTGTGTTGTGCAAACCAGTCAAGTGATACGCACAGAAGTGCTTTAGGCTACTGGTCCATAGCAAATTCGGAATGGCCCCACAAGAACGTAAAGTGGCCGGTCTCGTTTATAAGTAAATGGGTCCTCGGCGACGCTAGTTACAACGACCTTGCGTGCCCCACGGGCGAACCAGCCCCGGCTACAGTGAGTTTAGGCGAGTCATTCGGCTCATTGCTCTTCGTCGAAGAACCCATGCTTCAGGCGGTGCACTGCAACCCGATCATCGAGACTACAGAAGCACACGTTACGGTAGACGTAAATATGGACGAGTGCAGCGTTATAAACTCTTGAATAATCCTACTCCTGTCGATGAACCCTGGATTGAGGCCTTCGTGTATCACACAACGCACACGGCGACACGTTGCGAAGACCTACTCTGTGACGGTGGATTGGGCGTCGCCTACACCAACATAACAAATAGGTCAGACAACGTATGGCAATCCAAAAGGGTCGCGCGTCCCTACTAATATCTCACAGTTACGGTGTCCTGTTCACTGACGCTCTCATTGGAGCCTCGTTCCGCGCCGCAGCGTATAGCAGCGACCCGTGGGAAGACATTAGTGACGATGCCTACGTCTTCAGAGACAACCTTATTGGCCTCAACATGGACTTGATGACCTACGCTATGTACGTTCTAGTGGGAAGGGACCCGGAAGCTCTACTCAATGTTACCACGCTGGCAAATACAACAGAACGGGTCTTCCAGACGTACTTCCAGCACTTCGTTAGCGCGGGGTGGGCATTCCAGAAGATTAATGAGTCGCTACCAAGCGATATTGGGCCGCCAGTTGATTCAAATCGAAATGTTATTGCGCAGAGAGAGTACCCAAAGCTAAATTCTAATCGCACTGTAATCGCAAATGTAACAGAGGCGGTAGATGTGATGCATATCAGCGAGACGGCTACGTGGCTTTCTATTGCGATTCTTGGGTTGATGATTGCAACGATGCTAGTTATCATTAGGTTGCAGTTTAGGCATAGACATCTGATGCTCCGTAACGTGGAAAGCATAGCTGATGTATTAGTGCTTATTGCGGGGAGCGAAAATCTTCTGAAACTCATCAAGGAACGGGGCACTAAATTGAAGGATGATGAAAGTGTGTTCACGCGGCTGGGATGGTTTTGGAAGACGAATGGGGAGTTAAGGTATGGAATCGAGGTTGTGGGTGGGGATAATGCGGTGGAGTGGGTAGGGGATCCGAGGAGGGAGAGGGAGGAGAGGGATTCGTCGTTTGAGAATTCACTAGAGACTTCACAGGAGGAGGATCCACATGAGAATTCCTAAGACGGAAATCCATATGACGAAAACTCACAGGGGAAAATCTCATTCCTCCATCCGCTAGACAAGCCCGTAAACAACTAGCTATCCGCTACGTAGCCTCAATCTTCTAGCTTTATAAGATAGTAAAATATAGTACAACGTACGTAGAGTAGAATACCTATAGATAAGAACTAGTATTATTAAAGAGCTTAAAATTGCTTTTAATTAAGTAAAAGACAACTAGAGAATATCAAAGGTTTATATAGTAAGACTTTTAAAGGGGCGCGCAGAGGCAGGAAATTCCCAAGGTAGAAAGAACTAAGGAAAACTCTCGTACAAGACGTACAAGTAATACCACAGCTAGCACTCACAGGCAGTAGATTTCCCAGGATTGAGGCCCAATTCAGTATCGAGTCATGGATCAGTTCAAGGCGATGTCCGAGCACGTACCATAATTGGGACAATTGTTCGGGGTGAACCCAGGGGCAGGGCCAGAGCCAGAGGAGGGGGAGAAACGAACACGATCCCCCATGGAACCCAGGGAGGCGGATACGAACCGCTTCGAAGTGAATGGGTTGTTGAAGCGAGCCGCATGGGCTCCGTATTTGAAGAGGTTAGATAGGAAGTGGTTGGTATTGCGAATATGCGGGGCAAGCACTGGGGATTTTGCCAATCATGTTCTAAAAAAAATTTGTATCCAGCAAATGAACAGAGGCATGAGCCAAGCGATCCTCCGCTGATGAAACATTCTACCGTAAACTGATGACTTCCCGTCTCAATCCTTCAATCCAGGTCGGTATATATTTCGATGCCTGTTCGAACTCAAACACATCCCTGAGAGCATCCCATTGCCTGACAAACATGATGCCCACTCTTTCATAGTGACCATCTTCTACCGGCTTGATGATGATGACTTGCCGATCATAACTCTCCCCAAAGATCTCGTCTTTCTTGAGAGTGATTAGGAGACCTTTATAGATGGTCAGGTCGGTGTCTTTGGGCACTGCTTCATCCCAGAGGATTGGAATCATGATTTTGTTTGTTGGAGTGAGTTGGAGAACCGCACATACGCCAGTTGGACTTACATTCTTATCCCCTAGCCATTGTGGAGGACCAAGTGAATTATCGGCAACCTGAGGTACATGCTTGTTGTCGAGATCCTGCAATGAAAGCTCCACTAAAGGCTCTTTTATGATGTGAGTCTGTGATGAAGCCACAGAGCCCAGCGCCGGTTCTTGTATAACTCGATCCACAAATTTTCGGAGTGAAATCGCCTTTCCATCGGGCATGCTAACCTTCCATCTGGCTCTATCAACAACGTCAAGGCAAGTCTCCACATCGATCTGAACAGGTCCTTTCCAACCCATCCAAGACCAACTAGGGTACCCAACGCGCCTCTGTGTAGGCTGGTCATGATGCCAATGCAGTGCCGAGCGGTTGAAGCCATTAGGTTCCGACATGTATGTCGTAATCGGCGTTCCCCAAATATGAAAAATCGGCATTCGGTTATTTTTTAGATGATTAAATACTCCCAGACATGCATTGAGGATGTCGCTGTCATGGGTGAGGTCTCTACGACTATATTCTACCATGTGGCTCAACACGTCGCCAAACTTATCCCATTCATAGCCAGAGTGCAGACTGCTTCCTCGGGGCATAAAGCTAAGAAACTTGTTGATTGACATGGCTTTATTGGGTTTTGCCAATAGTGGCGTTCTTACGGTCTCGCAGCAGTACATTTCGCTGCACAGATATAGGACCTGTTGATCGGTGAAAATGAGTCTTCGGCACGAAAGAAATCCTTCTTGGTAAGTCCACCCCCTCGACGACCACTTCGAAGTTCGGACCGATGAAGCTGCAAGGGGATACATTGGTAACAAAGTGACATCTCCGACGACGACCTGCTTCTGAGGTTTTCGAGGTATAGTCGAGACACCAGGCAGCCCGTATGTAGCGTCTTCTCCGGCCGCGGCGATGAAGGTAATCAGAGCTTCCGAATAGATCAGATCCATCTTGCCTATCTGATCTTGTCGATGTTCAGGATCTAACTGATTGATGCACTAAGAAAGGGTTAGCTCAAGCTCCATATAAAAGCTATCTGGCACGTCTTACTAAAGCATCAACCCAAAGATACTGAAGTCCTATAGCCTTGGTAACAACTATGCTATCCTCTATGACTTTCGCAAACTTTGGAGTGTCTGTGTTCGTCGGTCTGGCATCAGAGGTAGTTGTATCCGGTTTGCCCCAGACGTAAGATAGGGCAGCGTATGAAACGCCTTCAGGCGCAGGGATGATACTCTTGCTCTGGCAGTCTATCAACCTCAAACCGGAAATGTTGCTTGTCGTCGTTCTACCGCAGGTGCTCCAATGCTTGTCACAGCAATATGTTAACCACTCAGTCACTAGCGCGTAATTGATATTCCTTTGTCGTATGATACGTGCTCCGCAGTCGGCTTTCCTTCCTTCCTTCTGCATCCTGGCATTAAGGAACCCAGTATCTTTCGGCGCTTTGTTTCGATTCGTCGTCAATCCCACCATCCAGCTATCGACACAATCATTGTGGCTCTTATAATGCGTGAAGACGGTCTTAGCTGAGAATGCCCTGAGGTAACATCTGTCCGAGTCGAGTGTAGCAGGCTTGATCTCTGCTAAAAGCCGACAGATCGGACATTTGGACAGACGAAGTTCGTTATGGGTCTCTGGCAGTAGTCTCACGACTTTTTTCACGCTATCCGCTAGGCGGCTCCACTCCACACCTTTGCAGTGATCGCAGATATTGTCTTCGTTGGCATGAATTTTGATCGGGCGCATTTTCAATGGTTTGATGCTTTGGTGGACGGGTTGGTGCTCGTCCTCGCGTGTTTGGTCCGTCGCCGGGTTTTCTTGTTTGCCCCGAGTCTGCCACAGACTCTCGAGTGACCTGAACGGGTGACAGCATCGTGAAGACATGATGTTCGTGAAGAAGCAAAGTCGCAAAGAAAATGTGAAGTTAAGGCAATGACAACAGTCTACACTGCCAGAAAGCCGAGAAGCTAGTGCCGTGGCGTCTAGGGTATGGATTTGGGGGCGGAAAACTCGTATTATACTAGGTTGTGGCTGTTCAGTTCCCATGGAAACATAAGCTCATGTTTGAAAAGAGCTCAAGAAATTTCCTAAACTGCAAATGAATTGTAGAGAGATACGGAGAGAATATATTGCTCCGAGAAAATGTTATGTAAATTAGCGATGGGGCCGATCGCCATACTCCTTGTCGCTTCAGTGCTATTGAATCAACTCAGTCACTCCTCCAGGAAGTCATTATATAGATTTATGCTCTTATATCATGTTTGGTGTATGAGACTAGACTGCCAACATCGGGAATGGATCCATGCCCATGGTCATATCCGACCTAGTTGCTACGATGAGACTACAAGATAATGCCTACAGCTGCGCATTCACTTATGTGACAGAATGCGCAATATAGAAATCCCAATCAGTGGAAAAGCCCCTATGAGTAATGTGGAAAGCAATTTTCGGCCTACGTTGGAGCAATCCGCTTACGAATTCGCACCAGCATTCTCGTTAAAGCTATCATTGATCAAAGCGGCACTATCCACAATCAGCACATCGAGACCTGGATCTGAAAGTCGTTAGTTATTTCTGCGAACACGAGTCTCAAGATCTGTGCACTGGCCATCACATTCTTTGCTTCGTTGCTGAGCATCCCAAAAGATATACAGATGAGACCGGCATCTTGAACGAACTTGATTAACTTGGGACTCATAACGAAAGGCTCTGAGGATATGACAACGCCGGGAAGGTTCCAGTGATGAGAAAAGCGGATGGCTTCTTGAAGATTGGTTGCTCGGACGTCGCCAGTAGGGAAGAGGTTGGACTTGTCGAGGAACACAACCGGATACGTCTCGTGTTTGTGAGATGCGAAAATGCATAGCTTAGGATTAAATCATGTGAAAAGTATGGAGCGATTGTTCGCAGATTTATAGATCTGGTCTAGAATGGTGTCCATGTAGAGGTAAAATTCGACACCGCAAAGGGTCCATCTTCCAATCCTCGGCCGCCCATAACATTGGGTATTCTGGCGAGGTGTAAGTTTGAAGCTAATGGGAAAGCAAGTGAAACTTACTGAGCTCCATATTAATAGCTACTTCCTCTAGAAGAGTTAGCAGAAGTTCTTCTAGAGCGGTGAAAGAGTCATGGACATGCGCTTCTCTAACATTACCTTTGAAGCCTTTAAGTTTGTATTCGCAGGTCTGCTAGATGCGGGCCAAGAAAATTCTGTGTTCGATAGCTTTCAGTGGCATTGGATGGAAGCGACCGATGGTATAAAGATCTTGGAGAGTAAGAGATATGCGTTCCCAACGCTTTGTTGTCGTGCGAAGCCCTTGGACGAGACGACTGTTACAAGTCGCTTATGCATAACTCAGCACAGTCAGTTATCAAGACGTTATCAGAACGCTTTGAGAAAATTTAACCTGGTCGAAGGAGAGGTTATGAGGAGCAAGGTGTGGACCGCTCTCGCTCATTAAGAAATCATGGTAACGAGAATGTGATCCCTTATAAGTTGCACATCCGGAAAACTACAGCCCATTGCCCTGCGTAGCTGTCAGTATTGAGGGGGGGAGGGCCCCCCTTTTTTACACCGACCCTCCTATGGCCCTACCGCAAGTCTGCCGTTCTTATGGAAGCCATATTGAATGATAAAAAGAACAGAAATCTCTTGACTTGAAAAGTAATTACGCGTCCCTGGCGCGCCTTCTAGACGCGCATAAAGATATGCTATATACACCACCCTCTTACTACCCCTCCTTATAATTTCTTCTACTAACGTATCCCACAAGCGAGCTACTTACCCAAGCGAGCACCAATTGGTCTGCTAAGGTCCTATAGCAGCCGGCGAGTTATAAGGATAAGAGCTAGCAATACTAGACATATATATCAAAAGTCATATAAGGATATATAGAATAGAGCTATCTAGTATAGAGAGTTTATTCTTATAGATCTAGCTAAGAGCAGGTACCAAGGCTACTATGCCGCTAATAAAAAGTACACAGGGTGGTAAATTATGCCCAGCCATAAGACAACAGGAGATCCAGATGATGCAGCAAATAAGCAAGTGCGAAAAGAGTGTTCTAAGTAACCTTCCCACCAGGGTCTGGACGAAAAAAAAAAAAACAGAAAAACAAAAACTAAAACAAAAAAAGGTAAATGAAAGAGAAGAAAGGGACCTAATGAAATCGGTCCAGACCGATTCCTATGGTTTCAATGGAGCGGGATTCTGGAGCCGCTCATTGCCTTCTCTCAATGGACGTGGGCGCCTCGTGGATGAAAGGAAGCCGCGCATCTATTCATCATGGCAAATCAGCGGGAGCTCAATAAAACTGCACAAGGTATTGAAACCGCCCTCAAGAGACAGGCGCTTGACGCGCTGCTCTCCGGGGTTCAGCGGCGTCGGGGTGCCATCAACCTCATTCCCAATGCAGAAGTTATACGCCTGGTCCGCGTCAACGCCCTCAGGATATAGACACAGCGCCAAAAACGGGCGCTCCTTGCCATCAGTCTTAGCCTGGACGGCGCGAATGGCGTTGGTGGAGGGGTCGTCGGATTGGAGTTTAAAGGTGTCGAAGACCATGCCTGCGAGGAGCGACGCGTCCATGCTGCCTGGGGGGGCGATGACATGAAGGGTAGCGCCCGAGGAATTCGTCTTGAGGCCACTGAGGATGCCGGAAATGTTGCCTTGTCCGAAGGTGACACTCTCGCTGGAGGTGAGCTGGTCGATGATGGCGCTGACTTGCTCACGTGTCACCTCTTCTTTGTCGCCGATGGTGGCTACGGCTGCGCGCTCCACTGACATGCAAGGGAAGTCGGAGTAGCAGAAGCCCGTCTTGGAGAAGGTGGCTTCGTTGAGCGGGCTGAGCGTGCTGACGGCTTTGTCGGCAAGGGGCTGGTACTTGACCAGGAAGGCCTTCTGATCCGCCTCAAGGTTGGCTGGCGAGGCCGGGAAGGCGGATTTGTCGGCACCATGGACCTCGGCCGGGAGGGCTTGAACGGCGCTCTGGGTATTAGAGCGGGAGGAGTGCGGAGCTGCCAGGGCGCTGGTGGTGGAGATGGCGAGGATGGACTTGGGATGGATGTGTCAGTGGATGGGAAAAGCGGGAAGCACGGAGGAACTTACAAGATACTTCATTTTGAAAGCTGTGGATTGGGTTGAAGGTTTTGGGTAAGATACAACGAACGTAGATCAATTGGCTTGGTGAGCAAGTGTTTAGCGAATGAGGTTGAGTCGGATAGTGAGTGAAGCAAGTGAAGTGAGCTGGTGTGATGATGGACTTTGAGCAGCAGTTGAGATTCCTTTTATACACGAGATCTTGAACTCCCCCAGGCTATCTGTCTTGATTCATTCAACAGTTAGAACAGACTTCAAGGCCACGAGTTAATCTCAAGATGGAGCCACTAGTCTGCTTTGTAATCTATCGAAACTGTCTTGAGCCTTACGAAGACTTCCACCTGTTCAAAGTACAGTCGTTCTGTTCTCCGAAATGCATGCTGATTGTAATAAGGAAGCGGATTCTGGATCGATCAGGGGGCCAACGATACATTGGGACGAGGTGTTTAGGTATTCTGGCAGTTGGACACTCCACGTGAAGGAATTGATCTTTGTAGGGATGAGAGTATACTAGATTGACAAGAGACAAATGGAATAAGGAGGGCGAATGGATGCGGAGGATGCACTGTGGCAAGCAGGCTAAGCGCTGATCGAACTGCCAAAGTAGACTAGGTAACTGACACGTCGATGTTCGGTACGCAAAGTTTCACGGCGATGTGCGGCGTTTATACAGAGGGATGAGCGGCGTTTATACGGCGGGGTGAGTGGCGTTTATACGGCGGGGTGAGCGGCGTTATTGTGGTGTCTTCATGTAAAGCAGTTCTTTGGGCGTGAAGGATCGTCAGCAAATAGAACCACAGAATATCAATAAAATCCACCAGCCCCCTCCCGAGGACCAATACTTCTTCTCATCCCATTGAAGCCCACGCCACTTCTAACCTTTCTTGGCGATTCAGACCCCTAATCCAGCGACATTGCATACGTATTCGGGCGCTACCAGTACTGTGCCACTCCTTTACATCTTCCCTATGCAATACTAGTAGTTTTATGAGTCATGATTTTACACTACAATCCTGCCGCCTGGGAGAAACTAGTCGTAACTCACACTCCGTGATGTAAATATTGAGATCTTGAAACGGATTATCGCAGTCCCTGCGACTTTGCTACCCTTAACCGCTTGAGTTGTTCTCTTTAGGCATGAGCATTCCACGTGTCTTTCAGCGAGGATCGAGAGGTCGCGCAGATATGTCCTGCTCTGATCATGCCACCGTCCTCCTTCATCTTTCCGTTCTCGCACCCCAAACGTCGAATCCCACCTCATCTGTTTTGCTTGCTGGTAAATACACAAAAAATCCATTGATATGTTTGCCGAACGCACTATAGGTAAGTAAGCGTGCATTTTCTGTATAGAGCCTTTCCTGTTCGTTGTCTAAATATGCTGACTTGGACATAATAGCGGAAAGTGAGCAACCGAGTCCATATATCTATCTCCCCAACGTCCCGCTCGCAGTCACCAGCGCTATAGCATTTACGCTGGTCACTGTTGCGCATACCTGGTTGTTCGTCCGTGGAAAGACATGGTTCTTCTGGGCGATGCTCGTTGGAGCTCTCAGTACGCCAGTGACGAATGTTGCTCGAATACAAAACTAACGTATTTGCTAGTGGAGAGCATCGGCTTTGTAGCTCGAGCAATATCCACGAGTAATCTCACTGAGCCTTACTCTTTCGTTGTTAGCTACCTCATGATCATGTACGTCTCCTTTTAAACCCTTTGCGTAGTATGGCCATGCACATTACAGCGTTTTCTAGTCTCGCACCCTCCTTCATCGCTGCAGCATGCTACATCACTTTCGGCCGAATCGTATGGTGGATAGTACCAATCGAAAATCGAAATTTCAAGACGCTTTGGGTCCCGCCCCGCTTTCTCACCCTCATATTCGTCCTGTTTGATCTCGGTTCCTTTTTCATACAGTTCGTTGGCGCATCGGCCATTGCAGCTGCGTACTCGGATAAAAAGCTATCCGCGAAAGAAAAAGGGGACAAATCGCAGAGCGGCATGTCCACGTTGCGCTTGGGCTTAGTCTTACAGTTGGTTTGTTTTGGGGCTTTTGCATTCATTAGCATGCGGTTTCTCGTAGTGAGTCGACAGTGGATCGGCAAGCCCCTACGGTATGGAACGCCGAGTGTGAAGTGGACGCGCTTGAATTGGACGGTTATTGTTGCTGCTACTGTCATTATGGTAAGTTCGAGCCTTACATCCCTCGAACTGTATTCTAAGAACTTATGCCAGCTCCGAGCCGTTTATCGCATGCTCGAGTTCACCGGCAATCATGACTCGCCATCCTATCTTCAGTCTCACGAGTGGCCGTTTTGGGTCCTGGATGCACTTCCGATGCTAGGTTAGTATAGAAAGCTTTTTCGCAGTTTTGTCTCTTATCTCTAGCCAGGAACCCTCTGCGCTTTTCTTGCATTCCACCCGGCCCGATACCTTCCAAGCGAATTTTTCTCTTTCAGGCTTGATAAGAGGAGATTGGATAATGTGGAACGCAGTAGTCCGCCACCTTACTTCCAATCTCAGGGAATTGAGCTTAACAGGGGGAGAGTGTAGGGTTGCTAATAAAAATCTTCTTTTGGAGAACATAGGTTTGCACTGTTTCGGCGTTAATGGAGGGTTATTTCTGGCTTTGCTACAATAGTTTTCAGGATAGAGCAATGAAACCACCGTCGCCCTCGCGTTTTGAGAAAATTAAAACATGAAACCAACTGGAGCCGTTTTACGGCGCCAGTGGTGAATCGTCCTGCTGAACGCTTCCATTGTGCAACGTCAAGAAGCTGTGCCGCTCAAGAAGCTGTGCCACTCTTGTCCCTCGGACTTCATCAATCCATGCGCAGGACGCTCCTCTAGGATCAGGAACCTGCTAAGTTCAACGTACATAAAGAGGTCCTGCGCCCCTCCCAGCGGTTAAACTCCTTGTCCCCGCTCATTCGCATCTGGACTCATTTACGCCGCATTCACCTTCTCAACCGACGCACAACCTCAGCAACGAACTCTTTCTGACATTCCACGTGTTTCCAAATCACTCGAATACTCTTAGTTATGGACAGGTGTGAATAATCTCCTTTGTGTTCCTCCTTTGCAACCGAGGCTCACAGCACAGTAGCATGACTGAAGCGTCTAACTCCAATCCTGAAGCCTCGCCGGTGGGTGCACCTGCTACGGCACAGACAGGAGACGATGCCGGGCCCACCACCACGCACAAACGAGACAGAACAAAGGGACAAGTCGCAGCCCAATCGATGTTCTACAATGACGTTGAGTCTGACACGCAGTATTTCATCACGGCCGGAACAGCCGAGGCGGATGAAGTGCAACAGTTGATGGCTCAGCGGCCTCCAAACGACGCGGAGATCCGGGAATACTTCAAAAAGCACAGCCATAAGCAGCGAACATTGTCGGTGTTTGGACCATACAGATACCGCACCGGCGGCGAGGCTCACTCTGAGACAACACAGGGGTGAGCCTCTTTCTGGTAGGTCTTGGATGATGTGTTTTGGGACCGCAGATCTGGGCGTGGTACTACTCAGGGAGATTCGATGCTTCTGGTCGTAGGATTAATTTGTTTAACGTCAGTGCCTCATCCAAGAGCAATGAATAGCAAGGGGGCCGAATCCATATCTATTGTGGATTGTGCCCGCCTGACTCAAACATGATTCTGATGATAGCCTGGGAACTCGTGATGTGGTCTTTCGCGAAGGCTCATTTCGTCGTATGCAACCTGTCTTCTTGGAGAGACTATATATCCTCTCCGAATTTCCCCTATCTGCCGCCACAGCAAGACCTCCTCCCACAACATTCTTTACACATCTCATCAACTGCTTTCCATACACTCTCTTCATCTGGCTTAGCTATAGCGACATTCTCTTTCCACCACCCGCTTATCACCAGTATTTTTACCACTACCACATTTACTAAGTCGACCAAGCTTATAACGCCTTCAAGCCCTTCTAATCAGCAACCATGCGCGCCTCCTTCCTAGCCCTCCTTCCCCCCCTCGCGCTCGCCGTCGCCAACCCCGACCAACTAACCAAGCGCGTCCCAAGATACGATATCTTTCTATACCAAGATGTAAACTGCCAGGGGGCGTGGGGGTGGATATGCGAAGGGTTAGAATCAGACAGGTGCTGCTACAAGCCCGACCCCGACTGGTTGTTCGCGTCGGCCGACTACGCTGACCCGGGCTCAACCGTGCGCAGCAACTTGGCGCAGATCCGCGCGTACACGAAGCGCGATCTCGATTACTGCGACATGCGCATCACACAGGACGACCGTTGCGTGACGCATAATTTCGGGGTGGCGTTCAGCGGCGCTCAGGTGTATTCAGGGAGCGACACGCCAACGAGCAAGCGTGACGAGGCACTGGGCCCAGTGGCGGCGAACAAGATCTTTTATCAGGAGGGGAACCGGAGGTGGACGATTGATGTTCAATCTGAAGAGGCGAAGGAGTTTCATGAGTCAGATCGGAAGGAGTCGTTTTTGATGATGAACGGAGAGCTTCAAGTTTTAGAGAATTAGGTAGCGGGTTCAGACGTTAAGCAGATTCCTAGAGTTAATACTAGAGCGGTAGTAAGACTCTAGAGGTTTAATTATTTCTTTATAGTCACTCTTTTAGCTAACTTTAGTCACTCTTTTTATAAAAGTTAGCTATATAGATTCTATAGGTATTAGGAATATAGATCTTAACCTAAGATCTATTAGAGTTAGCTATACCTAATTAGGTCTAGAGGTTACTTAGTTAAATAGTTAATTATTTCTAAGAACTCTTTTTTCTACTTAAAATCTATTATAGTTATAATATAAAATCTATTATAGTTATAATATAAAATTTATTTAGTATTATTATTAAATAGACTACCTCTTATCTATATATATAATTAATAGCTTATAACTAGTTACTATACTTACGTATAAGAAGTATCTTTTAATAGGTAATTAATTAATTACTTATTCTCTTCTATCTATAGAGAAAAGAGGTAACTATTAATACTAAAACATAGTACTATATATAGTTATATAAAAAGTTATATAATATCTAGTATTAACTAAACTACTATATATAGATACTAGTAATTCTTTCTTTTTAGTTAATACCTACCTATATATAGTATTTCTCTATTTTATAGATCTAATTACGTATGTTAATCCTACGTACATTAATTCTTATCTCTCTACTTATTCTCTACTTTACTATACTACCTATCTACTTAGAAGTATAAATAGTTAATTTATAAATAGGAAAAAACCTATAAATAGTAGAAGTATAAAGGAATAACTCTAATAACTACTAAAGGCGCTAGTTACGTAGGTATAAGAACGTATAGTAGATTAGTTATAAGTTTAGCTATACTAAAGTAGAGAACTATATAAGTTTATAGGAATAGCTTAACTATATACTAATACTAAGCTAGGCGCTAGTCTAATTAGGAAGTGCGTGATATTTATATTTATATACTATTAATTAACGTTATAGCTTATAGCGCCTAGCTATAAAAGCTCTCCTAGTCTTCTTAGGACGTATACTCTTATACTACTCCCTCTTAAAAAGCCCTATTTTAGAGTTATAGGCGTATAGAATAGGCCTCTAAGTAGCTAATTACTTACTTATAAGTCTTTTCCTCTTTATAATTCTTAAATTTATTCTAATAATGACTAGTAGTTTATTATCTACTATAGATTCTATGTCTTTATTCTCTCTCTTAGCCTTAAGCTATTATTTAAGTCCTTTAAAAGGCCCTAGTTAACTAGGATAGGCCTTATAGAACTCTCTAAGTAGGCGTGCTAAATTAATAAAGTTATAAATAAGATAGAACTAAAGATCTAGGTTATATTCTTTCTAGGTAACTTAGTATTAAAGCTTTCTATATTTTAGCTTACTATTAAGGATCTTTTATACTATCTATTTAAGGTATCTATTAATTTCTTTAGCTAGTTCTTTAGGTAGTATCTAGCCTAGTAGTAGATTATTAGGATATTTACATAGGTAATTAGCGTGAAAGACGTCACTTATCTTTATATAACCTAGTAGCTATACTTAGAAGAAGTAGTCTTTATATATAAAGATTAGATAGAGTCTATATATTTATTAGTCTAGCTTCTAATTTAGTCATCTTATAGT